>JAKOGI010000173.1:675000-850000 GCA_029747015.1 Carnegiea gigantea
AAGCTTAAAAGTTGGGCATGCTACGGCATGTCACCTAAAAGGCGACATAAGGCCCATACTATGAACAATAGCATTGGTTGTAATAAGAAAGACACAATAAGGAATTAGTCATTTTTATTATGATTGGATAATTCGATAGAGCCATTACTATAAGTCGCGTACTATAGAAATAAGTAGCACTGTAAATAGTGATCCTATATCTTTTATGTGTGATCTCTCTTGACATGTGAACCCCTTTTTAGATGAACGTGAAAATACAAAATATAAAAACAGTAAGCCAAACGAGCCTAGTACAAGATGATGTTATACAGTAAAATAATTCAATGCACAATTAAATACATTTTATTAAGCAAACAGAGTTAAAGCATTTGCTCTTTTAATTATCTTATGGTGTCACCCAACATTATTGGACTAACGTCCCATTAGTAAAACATTAAACAGTAAAAGATTGAATCTCCATTATGATCACTAAACATATATGTGCATACTTGGGTTGACTGGGGAGCCCAAACTTCATTGATCAACATACAATAGAGCAGTAAGAGGGTCAACCGTTATTGTGAACAAAACAGTCAAAAAAAAAATTATTTCATGTTACACTTCATTAGTCACATCGATTCAGTAAAATGTCATGAGTACAAAGGCATAAACATCATATTGTACCTTAACTTATGCGATTGTTTTTACAATTTCAACTGAAGTGATTTAAAGCTTCATGCACCCTAGATAAATGACAAGTAAGCCACATAAGCATAACAAGGAAGCCACAAAGGCAATAATAGTTTGATCACAAGCATGTTCCTTGATTCTTCACTAACATGGGTCAAAGCCCCACTATTCTATTAATTTTGCCCAATAGAGAGAGACAGAGAATGAGAGAAAGAGAGAGCGCGTGAGAGAGAGAGAGAGAGAGAGAGAGAGAGAGAGAGAGAGAGAGAGAGAGAGAGAGAGAGAGAGTGTAGTAAACAATAGATGATGCCTGGCAAAGTGAGGAAGAGATTCGTTATTTATTCGAAGTCGTGAATATAAGATTAATTCCCTTTTTTACGACATAAAAATTTAGGAATGACAAGATGAATGTATTATAATTAATACTAGTAATTCCCAATGTGGTGCATTGTAATCAACTAATGGTGGTATTGTTCATAATCTCAAGTTCTATGAAATCCCACCAATATCGGCTTGCTCAACTTTTGGTATTACAAGCCCAACATTTCAACAAAATTTAGCCCACGCTTGTAAGTGCACACATGATGATGATGGTAATGTTTTTTTGTTCTTTTCATGTTAATAATGATAAATTCTCAGGGCATTACATCCTTCCCCTCTTAATAAAAGTTTCATCCTCGAAATTGCTACCCATTGTCAAATTCTGGAATTCTCCAATAAACCTTGCCGTTAAAAGAAGAAGTCTCTAAATCCATCCACGTTGACATATGTTTTGATACACTTCTCCGTATACTGAACTTAATACTTGAGAGCTCCCTTTGATTTTGGGTCGCAATTGACTCCTCCTTAAGTAATACTCCCCCAAAATTTACAGATGATCCAACTATCTTGTAGACTCTCTAGTCTCTATCTAGTTCCATCAAAACAATCAAAATTAACTTCACATAGATATAAAGCCTCTACTATTTAACTCATAAACAAGGAAGACAACTATATTTATAGTTTCCTTGATATCAAGTAATGCTATAATTCCCCATATACTATAGGCATGTATATACGATACCTCATATAAAATCCCAATTATCATATGTACTTTCCAACCTTAAATTTTGTCTTGACATTTATCTATATTTCCTAGTATATAAATAACCTCAATGAAGGTGACAATCAAACACATATGCATAATCACATACGTACCTTCACATTAGGAAATAAACTTTTGTCCTATATTGGAACTCACATAAAATAATATATCATGATCTTGATGCTTCATGTCTCTTTTATCATAAGTAAATAATTATTAGCCATAATCAAATACACAAATAATTTCACACAAATATATTAATCAAACATTAAATCCAACCTCAAAAAAATTTCTTCTCAATGAACTGTCAATCCTTTGATGAACCACGAACTCCAAAAGGTCAGCCAATATCCATAATCTCAACTATGGACCAATATAAGCTAGCTTAGGGCCTCAATAACACAAAATAGCAAAATATATTGCCACATAAGACTATTAAAAGAGAACCACCTAAAACGAATATATCATGCTACAACCAATCTATAAAATATTTTAGAATACCATACGTATGCACTTCCCTGCAAGCATCCCACTTTTATAATAAGTAAATAACTATCAACTATATTCAAATATAAACATAATTCATATGGCTCAAATACTTCTGTGTTTCCCCCCAAAGATCAAACAATTATTTATAATAAACACATATTCACTTAACTCATCATATATCCTATACAATTCAAAGTTGAATGCAACCCCAAAGGATATCTTATTACCAAACTATCAAAATTTTTTTTGTTAACCTCTTAAAAGCCTTAATTGACAACGTCTTAGATAATTAGACCTCGTTCCAACTATTCACAAAACAGTCATCCTATGAACTGTTCAAATTTTGGCATCCCGCTATATAATATGATCTTTCTAAGTCATCAGATTAAATCATAGTTATAGCTTACACTCTACAGTGCCTTTACTATTTAACACATGTAGCATGTAAAACTACTAGATTTATACGCATATAAATATTCCCACTAAGTCACGTAGCTTGAACAAGTATTATTAACTCTTTGTATCATAATATAAGCACATATATAATAACTCATGTAATGTCCAAATCATTAGGCACACATATTCCCCATCCTTAGTTCTTCCCTTATTTGTATGTTGTCTTAAATAAAATAGAATTGCGGTCACCTATATTAAAGAACTTACGAGACCTGTAGACTTCCCACCCAAATAATATTCATCGATACCATAAAATGTTTCAAAAAATTTCAAACATCCACACTTTTTTCTTTATCATTCTACATATAAACATATTGTAAGACCCCGTGTTTTCGTTTCACGTTAAATTTCCTTTTTACGTCTAAATTCGTATTTTTAGTAACTGTATGAGTTAAATTATTATCAATGTGCTTTTGAGAACTATAATTTCATTAAAGACGAGAGTATTATTGCTATTATTGATTTCAAAGTCAATTCGTGCCATTTATGCCTTTAAATTATATCGATAGTTTAGTTTAGTCGTTATTCGATTTATTTAGTCGTTTCCTGAAAACGATTAGGTTTTCAACCTTAGAATTAGTTTCGAGGCTTATTGAATCGAACTTCGGTGTATTTAGGTTCGAATAATTGATGGAGGGTTATGTATCGATTTGAGTTTAGAACGAGATATTTGAGGTTGGGCTAGCGATTTAAGTTCATTGAGTCATTCGCCAAAAAAAAAAAAGAATAAAGGACCAAAGGCCCCCTTTATTTCGGAGGTACAAGCACGAAAGGGGGGGTTTTCTTTTTGGTTTTCCCGGTGAACCCTCCCCGACCACCACCATAGAAGAGAGAGAAAGAAGAGGAGAGAGAGGGAGGAGGGGCGGTGGCCGCGACGGCGATGCCGTTCCGGTGTGTTCGTTAGCACCACGCCTCCTCCACCAGCCGGTGACCACCACGGCGAGAGGAGGAGAGATTGAGTGAGAGAGAAGGAAATGGGATCGACTGGCGCAACCACGGCAGTAGCAGCGACGACGAGGTGCCGGAAGGGGTGCGGATGGCGGCCGTTTGTCTCCGGTAGAGACAGAGAGAGATCGAGTGAGGCTGACGGTTAGGGTTTGAAACCCAGATGCACCACCACCGCCACCGCGACCGACGACGTTGAGGGTGGTTCCGGTGACCACTAGAACGACGCGAACAGCAGTAGAACCGGACTTGAAATGGGTAGAAACCTAGGTCCGGATTTGGGACGAATTGGGTCTGTGCATGCGTGGATCAGGCGTTGAGTGGGTTGGTTTGTACTTCAGTGAGAAGGTCCAGGGAATCGAGTTTTTCAGCACTCAAAGCTAAGCCCAGCAGCCTTCGAACAAATCTTTAGCTTGGAGCTCAGGTGGGTGTTCCTCGCCTCCTAAATTAGTACTAATTTCACAAACGTTTTAGCGGAATCGATGTTGCATGTTAGACTAGCATAGCCTAATTTAGAATGCGCTGCTTGAGGTTTATAATTCGAAGTTAATTATACATGTTTGGCGTTAATTCGAATATATGTAACCATTGAATGCCTAAGTTTATAATTCGAAGTGAATTATACATGTTTAGTGTTAATTCGAATGTATGTAGCTATCGGAAGCTTGAATTTATAATTCGAAGTGAATTACATGCCTTTAGCATTAATTCGAATGCCTGTGACCATTGAATGTTTGAGATTTTACATCGAAATGAATTAAATACCTTTAGCTTCGAATCGAACCAATTTAGTTAATCATGCCTCAGTTATTAATTCGAAGTTAATTTAGCATGTTTAGCATCGATTCAATTAATTAGTTGATGCATGAAAAGGATTATAAACGAAGTTAGTTTAACGTGTTTAGAATCGATTCAAGTAAATTTAGCTAGTTCATGCCTAAAAGTTTAGCACAAAATGAATTATGAATGCTTTGAATCGACATAAGTACACTTAAACGATTCATACTTGATTAATAGCTTCGAAAAGAGATGAGTATGGTTGGAATCGATACTTGTATATTTAGTTAGTCTATACCTAAGTAGTAACTTTGACATAATAACTGAATGCCTAAAGTAGTATTATGTTTAAGTGGTTTATTTCGATTCGAATAGTAATTTCGATGTGTAATGAACGTTTAGAATCGTATTATGCTAAAATAGCTCAATTAGACTTGAGTTGTAACTTCGAAACCAACGTTTATGAATGTTTGGTCGTTCCATGATCGAGTATGAACTTCGAAGTGCATCGTACGTGCTTAAAGTTGATGTATATAAATGTTTAATCAGTCTATGATCGCCTATATGCTTAACTATCCCATAAAAGCCTACTAACTCTGAAGTAAATTTATAAATGCTTGGAGCCTTATCATGTATGAATTCCCAAGTAAAGTTCTATAGTTTTATATGTGTACGTGATGGTATATATATGCGTACGTATGCTTGCTGTAACGCACCGCCAAGTGGTGCTGCTTGCCCAGGTAAGTACCTAAATCTTACCTTTTCATAAATTAGTATGATAATATGTTGTATTAATAAATCAATGAAACGAGTTGGTAGTTGGATGGTTTGAGGAAAGAATTATGAGCGTTCGAGGTCTTGTGGTACGGTGCAAGTGAGGAGGGAGACTGGGTTGTGAAATGACCGCAATCGTGTGGATTGCGAGGCCATGTGTGGCTCGATGTGATGAATTAATTATGAAGTGTTTGAATGTGATATATGTGAACCTCTTTCCCTTCTATTTGCTCAAGTTGCATTATGTGCATAAGGGTGAGATTTTCAAAGAAGGATTTCATGTTTTGAAATAATAGTAGCCACAAATATTAGTGCATGATGGCATATTTTAAAGTAAACGAATACAGTTTTGGGAGTGAACCTGCTTGAACGGGGGAATCCTAAAGAGTTTTACAAAGGCGTGAGTTGCATGACAAATGATTTTACCAAAAGATACAACAAAATTACTAGCCGTTATGACCGATACGCTTTAAGTGGCTAAGATAATGTGCTGCGGACAATATGATATGATGTAATGTTAACCTAGGGGATAAGTCCGGATAAACCCTAGAGGCCCTGACGAGGGCTAATGTAATGGTCCGATATGTTATATGTAGCTATCCCGGGAGTAAGAGCTTAAGCGTGAGCGTTAGGTCTCACTATGGGGTCGAGAATAGTTCTCACCCAATCAGCACCCTGTAATGATCTTATGCCAGAAGTACTTTCATACTAAGTTAAGAAAAGCAATTGGCTCTTTGCCATTTTTTTTTTAAACGATTAAAAAGGAAAGGAAGTTCTTTTTATGAGCCCAAAAGGCTATATGGAATGATGTATGGAAAGCTTATAAGGGTCGTTATGCGACCAAACGAAATGGAACTTCCTTTGAAGACTAAGAAAACGTTTTCAACGAAAGAAAGAAAGCCTTCAATGAATGAGTTATGAAATGATCTTCAAATATATTTGAATGTGGATTCTTAGCCTATGTATTAAAGGAAAGTTTTCAATGGATGCATTATGAATGATTCTTAAATATGGTTGAACGGGATTCTAATCTTATGTGGCATCATCCTTATCCATATCAAACCTGTCTGATTTAAAGTGTATGAGATGAGAAAGAAAGTTATAGCACGTTGAAAATTCCATGAATGAAGGCGTCTCTTCCTAAAAGAATGAACGTTGTTATGTGAATAGCATGCGAGGGTGTCATACAGCTTAATATGATGTTTAAAGGTACTTAAATGCTTGATATGTGTTTATGCGTGTGACATGTATATTATATGAATGAAATGCCAAGAAAAGTGTATTTATGAAAAGGGATAACCTTATATACACATCATGTGATTGAGGTTTCATGCGTAGTTTAAACTGGAACGCTAAGAAGTTATATTATGAAAAAGAAAGATTTCTATGCTTAGCCTCGTCACCTATCTAAGTGTTCAACTGCCTGTTAGTAAAGACGTTTGATCATTTAGAATCCTGGAAACGTGTTTAAGTGCTTAAGTGAAGTTATGTTTAGTGATCCTCCCATGAAGGTTCTATGAACATCTATTATAATAGTAAAGTATGGAAACGTGATATGTGACTAGTAAAGATAGTATTGCCTGCAACGGTTTTGTCTTTTAAGGGGGTTGGGGGGCACTCACTGAGCGTGTGGTTGCTCATCCCATTACTCTTTCCCCTCTTCCCCAGGTTTTCTTTCTGACAAGAAGAAGTTGAGTCAGATAAGTCCAGAAGGAACCTATTGTTGCTTACAAGGCGTCGTATGTGCTCATTTAAAGGGATCCTATGTGTTTAATGAAGTCATCTAATGTATTCTTAGTTTATAAAGGTCTGTAAACAATTATTCTAGTTCATGTAATGCATATGGTATAAAAGGTCACTTTGTATGGCCGTCTGAGCCAACCATCAAGTTAGTTAGATGTCTTCTTGGTTTAATTTAGCTATGTTTTGGGATGTAAATCTTAATTCTCCTGTTTTGTTAACCGTTGAGTTATGTTTTAAATGTTTACGCTTCCGTTGATTTACAGGGACTTAATGTAAGGCTTTTAGCCTGGAAATGGTCAGTTTTCAGGGGGAACTCTGTCCGTTTCGTCCCAGGAATTAAGTAAGAAGTTAGGAAAGCGTAACGCTTCTAGCCTAGGGGCCGGGGGTGCTACACATATATTCTTCCATATAATTCTGACATTGTGCACATTATCATGCTAGACTTTTCATGATCCAAGCAACTTAGTAGAACCTTCAAATAGTTCCTTAAATACACTTTTCATGCATCCCATATATCTATACATATACACTAACCTCATTCAAAGAAGCTCAACATCAATAAACATGCAACCCATCCATTTCACTAAAAACCATAAACTTAGAAGGTCATGTTGTATCCATTTTAATCTCTAGATGTAATCTATAAAACTGTGGTAGCCATGCAAAGCTAAAACATGTAGTATCAACCCATACCTGGTGTATTGTGCCTACTCAATCTTATAACTATGTATTTTTTTCCATACTCTATTCTCCTCTTGTAAATTTAAGGCTCTGATACCATTTGTAACGCGCCAACATTTGCGGAGAATTACTTTTATAAATATCTTTTTATACAAAACCTTAAAAGCCTAGTGCTCTACACCATGTCACTTAAGAGGCGATACAAGGCCCATATTATGAACAATAACATTGGCTGTAATAAGAAAAGAGGTGATAAGGAACTAGTCATTTTTATTATGATTGGATAGTTCGATAGAGCCATTGCTATAAGTTGTGTACTATATAAATAATTAACACTGTAAATAGTGAGCCTATATCTTCTATGTGTGATCTCTCCCGACACTTGAACCCCTTTTTAGATGAACCTGAAAATACAAAATATAAAAATAGTAAGCTAAAAGGGCATAGTACAAAATGACTTTATACCGTAGAATAATTCAAAGCACAATTAAATTCATTTTATTTAGCAAAATGATTAAAACATTTGCTGTTTTAATTATCTTATGGTGGCACCTAACATTATTAGACTAACGTCCTACTAGTAAAACATTTAACAGTAAGAGACTGAATCTCCATTACTATCATTAAACATATATGCACATACTTGGGTTGATTTGGAAGCCCAAACTTCGTTGATCAATGAACAATCGAGCATTGAGAGGGTCCACTGTTAATGTGACAAAATAATAATAAAGTAATATTTCATGTTACACTTCATTAGTCACATCGATTCAGTAAAACGTCATGACTATAAGGGCACAACCATCATATTGTTCCTTAAGTTTTGCGATTGTTTTCACAAATTCAGTTGAAGTGATATAAAGCTTCATGTTCCCTAGATAAATGACAAGCCACAGACAAGCTTTACAACGAAGCCACAAAGGCAATAATAGTTCGATCATAAGCATCTTACTCGATTCTTCACTAACATGGGACAAAGCCCACATATTCCATTTATTTTGCTCAAAAGGGAGAGAAAGAGAGAAAGAAATAGAGGGAGAGAGTGTGTGTAGTAAACAACAGATGATGTGTGGTAAAGGAAAAAAAATTATCTTTTGGACCATCGAGATTAGGGCAAATAATTTCCCAAATCCACATTTTTTGATAAATATTTTCTAGTCCCTCCAACTTTAGGTGAATATTTTTTGGAACCAAAGTCGACCAAACTTATCTTTTTTAAAATTGCACCAAGGACCCTAAGTTTCTTATATTTACACATCTAACACAAATTCTCAAAAACTTACTTTCGAAAAATAAAAATTTGTGCATGCGATTTTTTGCTCATATGTACTACTCGACGCCCTCTTTCTAATGGTATCAGAACCACGTGATCAAAAATAATTAAATAATTAAGCTAATTAATGATTAAACTAATTAACTGTGATTAACTCTGATCAATGCTAGAATCACCACCTGCTTGCCCTGGGCCAAATTATTCACATATAGTTCACTCACCGGAAGACCTTTCTCCACTAGCACCTCAATTAAACTATATTATTGATATAGTTTTCGCATTAAAAGGCGAATTAGCTAAAATTAAGACCAAAGTCCAGGAGCTTGAGAAGCAATTATCGGTAATTCACCTTTCTCTTGTTAACGAAGTAAGGCATAGTGCAAAATCTACTTCTAGTGTTAATACTCCATTTCAGCACAAATATCCTTTCCAAAATCCTAAAAACAAAAATCCTTTTCCTTTGCAAGATATAAAAATCCAAAAAGAAGTAGGAGAAAAATCAGGTGAAAAATCGGCTGAAAAAACATAAAAAGAAGAAGAAGATGGAGTATAAGTAGTATACTCTTGAGCAACTATAGAATATGTTCGAGAAAGAACAGAATCCAGAAGAATTGAATAAGATCATGGGCGAATTAGTGATAAATATGATGTTTTATCTAATGACAATGAAGCGACTAAAATATCTTATTAGAAGAAGAAATATATCAGCACATGAACCTCATTAAACTAGAAGATCTTAATGTGTTACCTTTAGAAGAAATTAAAAGAAAATTAGATAAAAATATAGTAAAATAACTGTTGAAAATGAGATTAATGAAATTGGAGAAGAACTCGATTTATATAAAATAGAGACCAATCTAGTTAACAATGTCATTCCTAAGCCTGAAGAATTTGGTGAACCTTCTAGAAGAAATACTCATTTCTTGAGACTTAGGTGCGTTCCAGCATAACGTCCACGCAATTTCTCCTTCGGGTTTATCCCAAGGAAAGCCACGACCTATGAAGAATTGGCCTTATCCCACTTAGCCAAACTGGATATATCTTAAATATTGATGGAGCCCGTAATAGAGAAGAAATATTTGAGCACTGGAAAAGAGGAATAAATAGTGTTTTAAATCTAAATACTATATGGACTATGATAAACTTCCTAAACTATATCGAACATAGCTTTTCTGGCACTGTAGCTAACTGGTATGATTCATTAACTGAAAAGGATAAAAATACTTTAAGAATGATAGAAACACCAGCTACAATGTTTAAAAATTCATCCAAGGAAATTGAAACCGAATTTATCAGAGCTAAACTTGATTCCGAAGAAAAAGCAAGAGAATGGCAAATAAAGACTAATAACATAGAATTATGGGATATGAGATATCTGAAAAATTATATTGCTGAATTTAGTCAATATTATTATAAAATTAGGCATAATGAAATAAATATTGGTATATTCTATGACAAATTGCCATATCCTATAAATTCCATAATTAATGAAAAATACATTGCATATCTGGAACGAGCAGATGTCATTGATACCCTTGGTTCGAGAATTTCTTATCTAAGAAAATGGGTCAATGATCAATGTCTTGATCTCCAAAAGCAAAAGAAAATTAAGAAGCAATTCCTAACTTATTGGGATTTGCTTCATCAATGGAAAAAGGAACCTGATAAGCGAAGGAAAAGAAAATTCTATAAGAAAATATTATAACAAACCAAATCCTAAAAAACGTAGATGTTTTAAGAAAGCAGAGGGGTGAGAAATATAGAAGAAAATATTATAACAAACCAAATCCTAAAAAACGTAGATTTTTTAAGAAAGCTGCTTACTGCCCACCAGGAAAAAATAACTGCAAATGTTGGGCATGAGGAGAAGAAGGGCATTATACGGATAAATGCAAAATAGAAAGAATAATAAGCTTATCGAAACCTTGGGAAGCCTAGATTATATTGAGATTAGTGAAGATGAGGCATTAGACCTGGTTCTAAGTAACAACAAAGGGATTGTTGAAATTATAATGGACAATGAATATGAAGAAAGTGATTATGAAGACAAGTCATATAATGAAAAGTAGCTCAATTAGTCTTGGTGATCTTCAAAGAGAAGAGTTTGTTGTGGACAATGATAAGAAGTCAAAGGAGATTGGGTTCCTCCCATAATCCAGAAAGACATGATCTATAAAAAAATCATCCTTCAATTAAAGAACAAATACATATATGAAATGATGGAAGGCGATCTAGAAATCAAAGATTGTAAGTATGATGTGGAAGAAGTTAATCTCATTAATTAGAAAAACATCCTTAAACGTAACGAAGATAGAAAGTATGGATATATCCATATTGAAAGTGTCCAAGTTCAAATTACTCCGTTACAATACTATGGTAAATATATTAATCTCTATACTTTATTCTGTGATATTAGGCATACCAAGTTCAATAATCAAGTTATCACTGAAACAAAGACTAACTTATTTAATAGATCTGTAGGGTTCAATTGTAGACCTGGATATCATGTGAGCCTAAAAGATGAGTTTGCTAAAAACTTCCTATCCCTTAAGATAAAAGCAGTTGGAATGAACATGAAAAGAGGAGGATATCCATTAAGGATATTTTGGAAAATTATCTACAAATTAGATAATAATATAGATCCAGAGACTAAGGTCACCATGATAGAGGCGGAAAAATTTAAGAGTCGTACCCCTATGCAAAAAATCCAGAGGATTAAATCCAATCTACAAGAGATAAAGAATAATTGTTTATGGATATCTAGCTTCACAAACCCTACAAAGATCAATAAGAAAAATATAATAAAAATCGATGAAGAAGGCAAAATCACTATTAAACCCCAATTATTAAGAAGCATGAGTACAAGATGAGATTGGAGAGAAGGATTTTCATCAGCTAAAGAAGATCTTAAAGAAGATGATACAATTAGCATGACTAGTGAAATGAGTAGAATGAGTTTTTGAAGCTGCAAGACCCAGTGTAGATCGAAGTATGAGTCTAGAAAGAAAGGTCATTGGGTATAAAACTAAAACTGTTAGTTAACCAATTTATAAGGCTAAATTAGTCAAAAACATGACTATGGAGATACACTATAAAGCTACCAATACAAATCCTAATAGCATTTGCATCTCAACAAAGGTATGCTTAGAAGAATATAATAAATATGAGTTGTGTGCCTACATAGATAGTGGTTGTTCTGTATGCTTTGGGAAAAGATAATTATTTATAGAGTTTATACGAAAAAAAGCTAAAAATCCTTTACAAGTGAGGATAGCAGATAATAGCATTATGAGTCACAATGAAGCAATCGAAGGGCTATCCATAGAATTAGGAGGAGTTCAATGTGTTGTACTAGTTCTATAAGCTACTGACCAACCCTCTGATGATATGATTATTGAAAATAATTTTCAAATATTATATTCTCCATGCACCCCAACCATAACCCAAATAATATTTACAATTAATGGTCACTCAGTTCCTATTGAAAAATTAAGTAAGGTTTACACTCATCAGAGAATTGAATTTACATGCAGCCAGTGTGATGAGAATGTAATGCCTACACAGCGAGAGGAAGCACTAAAAATATCATTGCTTGAGTTATCTATTAAAGAGTAGATTATTGAACAATAAGAAAAATTATGTGAAGAACTCGACTCTGATAATCCTCTAAAATTTTGGGATAAAGATAATACATTTGCTAAAATCACTTTATTAAATCCTAAAACTATTATCCGAGTTAAACAAATGGTGTACACACACCAGGATATTCAAGAATTTCATAAACAAATTAAAGAACTTCTAAATAAATGATTAATCAGAAATAGCAAGAGTCCTCACACCAGTCCTGCTTTCATGGTAAGAAATTATGCAGAAGAAAAAAGAGGAAAGGCAAGAATGGTAATCAATTACAAAAAGTTTAATAATAATACTGTCTTCGATGGATATTATATTTATAACCAAACTGTCCTTTTCAATAGAATTCAAGGAGCCTCGTAGTTCTCAAAAATGGATTGCAAAAGTGATTATTGGCAGATTAAAATGGATGAGAAAGGTATTCCTTTAACTGCATTTAGTGAATGTAAGGTAATGCCATTTGGTCTTAGTAATGCCATTTGGTCTTAAAAATGCACCTCAAATATTTTAAAGAAGAATGGATAACATCTTCAAAGATCTTAATCATTGTTGTTTAGTTTATATTGATGATATCCTTGTCTTTTCCAAAACCATAGAACAGCACAAAGATGATGTCTTGGCAGTCACCCAGAGATGCATTGATCATGGTATCATACTTGGAAAAAACAAATGCATTAATGCTGAATAAGAAATTGAGTTTTTAGGCTTAGAGATAAAAACTAGACAAATCATCCTATAAAAACATATTCTGAAAAAATAGAAAATTTTCCTGAAAAAATTGAAGATAGGAAGCAACTAGAAAGGTTCCTTAGATGCCTAACCTATGCTTTAGATTTTATTAAAGATTTAGCTAAACTAAGAAAGCCATTACAGCAGAAACTCAAGAAAGAAGTAAGTTGGACATAGACCACTAATGATATAAAGATAGTTCATAATTTTAAAAAGATGTGTAAAAATCTTCATGTTCTTAATTTGCCTATGAAGGAGATAATTTGGTTCTTGAGACAGATGCCAGCACTGAGCATTAGAGCGTAGTACTCAAAATCAGAGAAGGAGAAAAACTCAGCAAATATTACAGTGGAAGCTTTAATAAGGCAGAATGCAACTATCCCATGATGAAAAAAAAAAAAATACTTACAGTCATAAGGGGAATTGAAAATTTCTTAATCTTTTTAGCCCTAAAACCTTTTTTTACTCGAACTGATTGTAAAGGAATACTTAGTTTTGTGAAAAAGAATTTATCCAATATACAAGCGCAAAGGTGACTCCTGTGTTAGCAATTATGGTTTAACCAATTTTCCTTCTCTATTGAACATATATAGGGATCGAAGAACTCTCTGGCAGACAATCTAACTCGAGAACTCACCAATTATGATCATCAAAGCTGGCCTCCTGCCAGAAAAGGAGGAAATCCTTAATGAAATGTCATTCTCACTAGAACGGATTAGGCCATCCAGTAAAGTTCTTAGTGATAACCTAGAATTCCAGACAAAAAATAGATCATGTTTTGATCTACTATCTACTGCCTACCTAATAATCTAAATATTTTTCCTTCTAGAGCTACAAGTTAATTACCTATAGTGTCCTTATGATATCCAAGAAAAAATAAGTTCTCATGTTCGAGACAAACGGTTTAATGAGTAGTATACAACTTGCATCGACTTTTATCATAATTTTTCATATGATATTTGGGAGTCTTGGGGTATAACGATCTATTTTCCTGAAAAATCTGGAGTTGATGGTGTTAGCTTTCCAGCAAATTCGTGATCTCTAAATGACCCTGTCTTTAAAGTCTGGAAATACGGGATGGTACTTTACTTCATAGAAATCCCATATCAAAGTTCCTATTTTTCTCAAAACTAACAAAATTTCAGCAATGCATGTTCAGAAGGATCCATTGGATTCTTACATCTCCTGATGGTCCAACAAAAGTCCCAGTTCGTAGATGCCTAAATTAGGAACTATATAGCACATTAATTGAATGCGAAAATGGGAAAGCCAAGCCAGCCCATTATTTTATTCAAATCATTGATTACGACAATCTCAATGACCAACGACAAGAATGGGTTTCTGAACAACTGGTGCATCTAGTTACTGATCCTGCATTAGTAAGAGCCATTGGAGTTTTCAACATTTATCATCAATATTAGGAATTAATTGAATAAGAAAAAGCATTAATGCATTGTGAAAATACTACTTTCGCCTATGGCAATGAGTTTAAAGAATACATGAAGGTGGAAGGAGCAGTCTGAAAAGATATCTTTGATTATCTATTTGATGTGGGAGCTGGAAAGTTCTTATCTGAAAAAGAAAAAAAATATCTTCTTGAGTTATTTAAGAAATGGGATCCGGAGCATCTTTAATTTGATGAAAATTTTGATGATTATCCAGATAATGATGGTTTGAAAAATATAATTGGAGATAAAGGCATGCAGAATCTCAATAATGATAAATCTCAATAATGATGACTGGTCCTGTCATCATTAAAAGTTCTGAAAAGTAGCTGCCCTATTATTGTACTATCTTGATAAGTGCCTAGTTTGTAAAATAAAGTAGTGTACTGTGGCCGTCAGTACGTACTGTAGTCATGTAAAAAATCAGTATGTGCTGTAGTGATTAGGGCATTCTATGTACCCTCAATTCTCTATAAAAAGGAGAAGTTGAGTGCTAAGAAGGGACACAGTCATTTGAGCATTCTCAAGCACAAGAGAAGTCGGGATCCTCCATTTCTCTAGGAACAAGCATCTCTAATGATCTTAGCTTAAGTTCTTCAAAACTTTCCATTGTAATATTTCTACTTTTAAGCTTTCAATAAAAGAAGTTTTCCAGTAGGGAACGTTATTTAATTAAACCTTATACCTTAAATATTATAATTTCTTGATTAAAGATCCACTATCCTTGAAAAAGATTAACAACTTGATTAGTGACTGCGGTCCGAGGTAGGAAACGAAACAGAATTATACTGTGCCTGATCTAAGGAAGGTGGGGTTGAGATTAGCAATCTCTATAAACCTAAAGTTAGAGGAATGCCGGAGTCCAGCGCCGACTAAGTTCAAGTAATGCTCGAAACTCTCTAATTAAGTTTTAATTATTTTACTAAGCATGGTGGGCCGCTAATTACAGAAAGTATAATATTTAAGATATAAGTAGTAGATTGTAATAACTAGTACCAGTAAAGTCATTATAAGAAGAAAAAACACCAAAAATAGTCATATTTAGATATTAGAAACCAATTCGTAATTTTAGAAAGTTGAGGGTCAGAAATGTAAATATTTGTCCTCCAAAAATTAATTACACAAACCTACATAGTTCGAGAAATATTTATCTAAAAAAGTGGGTTTTGAAAATCATTATACCAAACCTCAGTGTACCAAAAAGTAAATTATTCTGTGGCAAAGTGGGGAAGAGATTCGTTATTTATTGGGAGTTTTGAATGTAAGATTTATCCCTTTTTTCCTAACATAAAAATTTGGGAATGGCAAGGTGAATGTATTAATTATAATACTAGAATTCCCAATGTGGTGCGTTGTCATTAACTGATGGTGGTATTCTCCGTATTATAAAGTTCCAAGAATTCCCACAAATATTGGCCTGCTCAACTTTTGGAACTACAAGCCCAACATTTCAACAAAATTTAGCACACTCTTGTAAGTGCACATACGATGATGATGATGGTAATTGTTTTTTTCCTTTTCAAGTTAATAATGATAAATTTTCGCGGTATTACATCTTTCCCCTCTTAAAGAAAATTTCACCCTCGAAATTGCTACCGATTGTCAAATTCTCCAATGCCCCAATAAACCTTGCCTTTAAAAAAACAAAATCTCAAAATCCATCCACGTTGTCATATGTTTTGATACACTTCTTTATGTGCTGAACTTAATACTTGAGATTTCCTTTTGTTTTTGGGTCATAATTGACTCCTCCTTAAGTAAAATAACCCCAAAATTTACGGGTGATCCAACTATCTTATAGACTCTCTAGTCTCTATCTAGTTCCATCAGAACAATCAAAATTAACTTCACATAGATATAAAGCCTCTACTATTTAACTCATAAACAAGAAAAAGAACCATATTTATAGTATCCTCAATATCAAGTAACGCTATAATACCCCATATACTATTGGCATGTACATACGACATCTCATATAAAATCTCGATTATCATATATACTTTCCAACCTTAAATTTTTTCTGGACATTTATCTATATTTCCTAGTATATAAATAACCTCAATGAAGGTGACAATCAAACACATATATATAATCATATACATACCTTCACATTAGGAAATAAACTTTTGTCCTTTATTGGAACTCATACAAAATAATATATCATGATCTTGATGCCTCATATCACTTTTATCATAACTAAATAATTATTAGCCATAATCAAATATACAAATAATTTCACACATATATATTAATCAAATTGTTAGCTTTCATGAAGCTCTCAATTTATTTATTAATATGTTTTGATGAAAGACAAAAAGGCAAGTTCTCCAATCTTGTGATATTTTAATCATATTCTGAAATTGCTATTTATAATTGACATTATTATGGGAATATTGTAATACTCAATCAAAGGCAAGTTTATTTTAACCTTCCATGTATCTTGAGACTACTGAGATGTATCTTGGTTATGGAAAGAATGACAAATCAGCCCAAGAGAATCAAATCAGCCCAGAAAATCAGTTAGCCGTTGAAAAGAGATCAAGTAGCCGTTACATGCAGATTTTGGACAATCTTCAGTGTCACTAAACTGCAGTTTAAGGCTTTAGACTGAAGCTGAAAATTAGGGAGTATCTAATGGCTACTTTCCTTTCAATCCTCAAGCCTTGGCTATAAATTTGCAAGGTAGCTGAGACCTGAAGAGACCAAGCAAGAAGAGCATTCATTGGCATACTCATACTCTCAATTATTGTACTCATTGAGCTTCAAATTGCTATTACTCTTTGCGTTGTTCAAGTAGTGATTAGGTGGGATTATAGAGTCGAAGGGTCAACTCTACCAAGCCTTATTGAGGGTGTCAACTTTGGTCTTGGAACTTAGAGTAGGTGTACTCTAGAGTTGTAATTATCCCTCCTAATAAAGATTCGGGTTAATCCTAGAGTTAGGGAACTCTAGGCGGGGATTAAGCCTTTTGAGGCCTAACCTCGTTAAAAATCGATTGTGTTTTGTCCCGGTTTACTTTTCTGCATTTACATTTCGATTGTTTAGCAACATTGATTATCACCCTATTCACCCCCTACTAAGGTGATTCAACTAGCCAAACAGAGCCAACAATTGGTATCAGAGCTAGTATTATTTTTAAAAACTTTATGTCTAATAGTTCGATCCCATGGCTAGTTATGATTTTGACTCTGATTGCCCTCCGCTTTTTAAAGGCGCTAATTATTTTTTGTGGCAAGAAACAATAGGACGTTATATCAAGCACAAGGGTCTCGATCTTTGGGGTATCATAGTCAAAGGTCCAATAGTTATTGAGAAATCGAAAGATGAATATGCTGAAAATGATTACAAGCGGATATCCAAAAATTTTAAAGCTATAAACATTTTGTTTTGTGCTCTTACTATTGATATTTATGAGTTTATCTCACATTGCGATAGTGCCAAGGAAATTTGGGAGACTCTTTATAATTTGTATGGTACTAATCAAAATGTTGTATTGAGCGAATTTGTGGTGCAGGATGAAATAATCGTGGAAGAAAATTTTAAGCAAGTTGAGGATCACCATCTACATGAAGAGCAAGAACATGAAAATGATGATCCAATTCCACGGCCTATACATAATGATGTCAAGCATGTCCAAATTGAGGAGTTTCTTGAAATTGGTGAGAAAAATAATGATTCATGTATTTTTCAAAGCGGTAAGGATGAGGTAACATCCATAATTGAATTTTCAAACAATAGTATTTCTCTAAGTTGTCACATTTTTTATTATTTAAATATCACATCAAATTTTCAACATTCAAAAATACTTGATTGTGGTGTTAAATCAAGAACATGTGTCAAGATTGAGGGAAAGAAAAATTTTACCTCATTAATTTTTCTTGCTTCTGACAATTTTGAATACAAGAAGAAAAGGGTATCAAGATTTGGTCAAGAAACTGCATTCTTGAAGAAATCAAAAAGGAATGCGCATGTTCGTGGGATATTATTGATTCCTCACTTATGTACTAATAATAAATTTTCAATAGCATTTGATCTTCTTGAAAATTTAAGTGGACAAGGAAATATTGGAGCTTTGCAAAGGCATATGGTAAGTACTTATGGTTTGCCAAAAGTAAAAATAAGGTAAGTTTATTTGTTTTGTCGTTGCTAAGATTTCAAAGCCCTGAAGTACAGTCCAAGGCCTTGAACTACAGGCAGAAACTGGGTATCTTTAATATGACGAATTCAAAGGCTTGAATTTTTATATCAACATCTTCAATAATAATAATATTTGAATTTTTGCTAAACATAAGACGATGTTACTTCGCATTTTGTGGCATTTTGATTTCAAATTTTTTTTTGAATTTTAATTTGCTTTATTATCCGTGGAATGTAAGCATGATTAATGTTCCAATATATCTTATACTACTATGACATGTTATTATAAGCATTGCCTTTGTCCATAATTATTATGGTTCCTAATACTTATATTGCTTGCATCTAGAACAGAAAAATGATATCACATGAAATAGTCCTTGAGTTTTCAATTGGTATCGTTTTCGATATCGTCGATTTACCCTTGAGAATTTTGTTAACGTTAATCACTTATTGCATCATTTTGTTTCAAGTCAATGAGCATTAGTGTATGTGATTAATTTCGTGGATAGTATTTTATCCCTATATGTCTTTTTTGAGTGCTATAGATTGAGGGGGAGCATCTTTATATATCATTGATTTGTTAAGGGGGAGCCATATGTGTTTGCCATAATTTTTACATGCTCTAATTTTTCTTTCTCCTCTTGTGCTACCTTTTTAATGAAATACAAAAAGGGGGAGAAGTATTTGGAAAGCTTTTTACTTGTGCCATTAAAAATTATATTGGGTTTTGTCTTTCATTAAAAAGGGGGAGATTGTTAGCTTTCATGAAGCTCTCAATATATTTATTAATAGGTTTTGATGAAAGACAAAAAGGCAAGTTCTCCAATCTTGTGATATTTTAATCATATTCTGAAATTGCTATCTATAATTGACATTATTATGGGAATATTCTGATATTCAATCAAAGGCAAGTTTATTTTAACCTTCCATGTATCTTGAGATTATTGAGATGTATCTTGCTTATGGAAAGAATGATAAATCAGCCCAAGAGAATCAAATCAGCCCAGAAAATCAGTTTGCCGTTGAAAAGAGATCAAGTAGCCATTACATCCAGATTTTGGACAATCTTCAGTGTCACTAAGCTGCAGTTCAAGGCTTTAGACTGAAGCTAAAAATTAGGGAGTATCTAACGGCTACTTTCCTTTCAATCCTCAAGCCTTGGCTATAAATTTGCAACGTAGCTGAGAGCTGAAGAGACCAAGTAAGAAGAGCATTCATTGGCATACTCATACTCTCAATTATTGTACTCATTAAGCTTCAAATTGCTATTACTCTTTGCATTGTTCAAGTAGTGATTAGGCGGGATAATAGAGTTGAAGAGTCAACTCTACCAAGCCTTGTTGAGGGTGTCAACTTGGGTCTTGGAACTTAGAGTAGGTGTACTCTAGAGTTGTAATTATCCCTCCTAATAAAGATTCGGGTTAATCCTAGAGTTAGGGAACTTTAGGCGGGGATTAAGCCTTTTGAGGCCCAACCTCGTTAAAAATCTATTGTGTTTTGTCCCGGTTTACTTTTCCGTATTTACATTTTGATTGTTTAGCAACCTTGATTATCACCCTATTCACCCCCCACTAAGGTGATTCAACTAGCCAAACAGGGCCAACAATTGGTATCAGAGCTAGTATTATTTTTTAAGATTTTACTGTCTAATAGTTCGATCCCATGGCTAGTTATGATTTTGACTCTGATTGCCCTCCGCTTTTTAAAGGTGCTAATTATTTTTTTGTGGCAGGAAACAATGGAACGTTATATCAAGCACAAGGGTCTCAATCTTTGGGATATCGTAGTCAAAGGTCCAATAGTTATTGAGAAATCGGAAGATGAATATGCTAAAAATGATTACAAGTGGATATCCAAAAATTTTAAAGCTATAAACATTTTGTTTTGTGCTCTTACTGTTGATATTTATGAGTTTATCTCACATTGTGATAGTGCCAAGGAAATTTGGAAGACTCTTTATAATTTGTATGGTACTAATCAAAATGTTGTATTGAGCGAATTTGTGGTGTAGGATGAAATAATCGTGGAAGAAAATGTTAAGCAAGTTGAGGATCACCAACTACATAAAGAGCAAGAACATGAAAATGATGATCCAATTCCACGGCCTATACATAATGATGTCAAGCATGCCCAAATTGAGGAGTTTCTTTAAATTGGTGAGAAAAATAATGATTCATCTATTTTTCAAAGCGGTAAGGATGGGGTAGCATCCATAATTGAATTTTCAAATAATAGTATTTCTCCAAGTTGTCACATTTTTTATTATTTAAGTATCACGCCAAATTTTCAACTTTCGAAAATTCTTGATTGTGGTGTTAAATCAAGAAAATGTATCCAGATTGAGGGAAAGAAAAATTTCACCTCATTAATTTTTCTTACTTCTAACAATTTTGAATACAAGAAGAAAATGGTATCAAGATTTGGTCAAGCAACTTCATTCTTGAAGAAATCAAAAAGGAATGCGCATGTTCGTGGGATATTATTGATTCCTCATTTATGTACTAATAATAAATTTTCAATAGCATTTGATCTTCTTGAAAATTTAAGTGGACAAAGAAATATTGGAGCTTCGCAAAGGCATATGGTAAGTACTTATGGTTTGCTAAAAGTGAAAATAAGGTAAGTTCATTTGTTTTGTCGTTGTTCAGATTTCAAGGCCCTGAAGTACAGTCCAAGGCTTTGAACTACAGGCAAAAATTGGGTATCTTTAATATGACAAATTCAAAGGCTTGAATTTTTATGTCAACATCTTCAATAATAATAATATTTGAATTTTTGCTAAACATAAGACGATGTTACTTTGCATTTTGTGGCATTTTGATTTCAAATTTTCTTTTGAATTTTAATTTGCTTTATTATCCGTGGAATGTAAGCATGATTAATGTTCCAATATATCTTATACTACTATGACATGTTATTATGAGCATTGCCTTTGTCCATAATTATTATGATTTCTAATACTTATATTGCTTGTATCTAGAACAGAAAAATGATATCACATGAAATAGTCCTTGAGTTTTCAATTGGTATCATTTTTGATATCGTCGATTTACTCTTGAGAATTTTGTTAATGTTAATCACTTATTGCATCATTTTGTTTCAAGTCAATGAGCATTAGCGTATGTGATTAATTTTATGGTTAGTATTTTATCCCTATATGTATTTTTTGAGTGCTATAGATTGAGGGGGAGCATCTTTATATATCATTGATTTGTTAAGGGGGAGCCATATGTGTTTGCCATAATTTTTACATGCTCTAATTTTTCTTTCTCCTCTTGTGCTACCTTTTTAATGAAATACAAAAAGGGGGAGAAGTATTTGAAAAGCTTTTTACTTGTGCCATTCAAAATTATATTGATATGTTATTGGGCTTTATCTTTTATCAAAAAAGGGGAGATTGTTAGCTTTCATGAAGCTCTCAATATATTTATTAATATGTTTTGATGAAAGACAAAAAGGCAAGTTCTCCAATCTTATGATATTTTAATCATATTCTGAAATTGCTATTTATAATTGACATTATTATTGGAATATTGTAATATTCGATCAAAGGCAAGTTTATTTTAACCTTCCATGTATCTTGAGATTATTGAGATGTATCTTGCTTATGGAAAGAATGACAAATCAGCCCAAGAGAATCAAATCAGCCCAGAAAGTCAGTTAGCCGTTGAAAAGAGATCAAATTGCCGTTACATGCAGATTTTGGACAATCTTTGGTGTCACTAAACTGCAGTTCAAGGCTATAGACTGAAGATGAAAATCAGGGAGTATCTAACGGCTACTTTCCTTTCAATCCTCAAGCCTTGGCTATAAATTTGCAAGGTAGCTGAGAGCTGAAGAGACCAAGCAAGAAGAGCATTCATTGGCATACTCATACTCTCAATTATTGTACTCATTGAGCTTCAAATTGCTATTACTCTTTGCGTTGTTCAAGTAGTGATTAGACGGGATAATAGATTTGAAGGGTCAACTCTACCAAACCTTGTTAAGGGTGTCAACTTGGGTCTTGGAACTTAGAGTATGTGTACTCTAGAGTTGTAATCATCCCTCCTAATAAAGATTCGGGTTAATCCTAGAGTTAGGGAACTCGAGGCGGGGATTAAGCCTTTTGAGGCCCAACCACGTTAAAAATCGATTGTGTTTTGTCCCTGTTTACTTTTACACATTTACATTTCGATTGTTTAGCAACCTTGATTATCACCCTATTCACGTCCCACTGAGGTGATTCAACTAGCCAAACAGGGCCAACACAAATATTGAATCCAACCTCAAAAAAATATCTTCTCAACGAACTGTCAATCCTTTGATAAATTACGAACTCCAAAAGGTCAGCCAATAGCCATAATTTTAACTATGGATCAATATAAGCTAGCTTAGGGTCTCAATAACACAAAATAGCAAAATATATTGCCACATAAGAGTATCAAAAGAGAACCACCTAAAACGAATATATCATGCTACAAAAAAATCCATAAAATATTTTAGAATATCATACGTACGCACTTCCCTGCAAGCGTCCCACTTTTATAATGAGTAAATAATTATCAACTATGTTCAAATATAAATATAATTCATATGACCTAAATATATCTATGTTTCCCCCCAAAGATCAAACAATTATTTATAATAAACACATATTCACTTAACTCATCATATATCCTATATAATTCAAAGTTGAATGCAACCCCAAAGGATATCTTATTGCCAAACTATCAAAACCCTTTAGACCTTTTTTTTGTTAACCTTTAAAAGCCTTAATAGACAATGTCTTAGATAATTAGGTCTCGTTCCAACTATCCATAAAATAGTCATCCTATGAATTGTTCAAATTTTTGCAACTCGCTGCATAAAATCATCTTCCCAAGTCATCAAATTAATCATAGTTACACCTTATACTGCTATAGTGTCTTTATTATTTAACCCATGTACTGTGTAAAACAAGTAGAACAATATTTGCACATATATACATTCCCACTAAGTGCCCTAGCTTGAATAAGTACTATAAACTCTTTGTATCATAACATAATCACATATATAATAACTCGTGTAATGTCAAAATCATTAGGTATACATATTCTCCATCCTTAATTCTTCCCTTTTTTGTATATTGTCTCTAAATAAAATCGAATTGTGGTCACTCATATTAAAGAACTTGCAAGACCTATAGGCTTCCCACCCAAATAATACTCATCGATACCATAGAATGTTTCAAAAAAATTTCAAACGTCCACACTTTATTCTTTATCATTCTACACATAAATATATATTCTTGCATATAATTTTGACATTGTGCAAATTATCATGCTAGTCTTTTCATGATCCAAGCAACTTAGTAGAATCTTCAAACAGTTCCACAAATACACTTTTCATGCATCCCATATATCTATACATATACACTTCTAACTTTATTCAAAGAAGCTCAACATCCATAAAAATACAACCCATCCATTCACTAAAAACCATAAACTTAGAAGGTCATACTATATCCATTTTAATCTTAGATGTAATCTATAAAACTATGGTAGCCATGCAAAGCTAAAACAAATAGTATCATATAATAGCAATGTAATACGCATACCCGGTGTAGTGTGCCTACTCAATCTTATAGCTACGTCTGTTATTCCATATCCAATTCTCCTCTTGTAGACCTAAGGCTCTGATACCATCTGTAACACCCCGACAATTTCGGAGAATTACTTTTACAAATATCTTTTTATGCAAAATATTAAAAGTTGGGCGCGCTATGCCATGTCGCTTAAGAGGAGACACAAGGCTCATACTATGAACAATAACATTGGCCGTAATAAGAAAAGAGGTAATAAGGAACTAGTCATTTTCATTACGATTGGATAGTTCGATAGAACCATTATTATAAGTCGTGTACTCTATAAATAATTAACACTGTAAATAGTGAGCCTATATCTTTTGTGTGTGATCTCTCCAGACACTTGAACCCCTTTTTAGATGAGCCTGAAAAAGCAAAATCTAAAAACAGTGAGCCAAAGGGCCTAGCACAAGATGACGTTGTACATTAAAATAATTCAATGAACAATTGAATTAATTTTATTCAGCAAATTGAGTTAAAACATTTGCTCTTTTAATTATCTTACAGTGGCACCCAATATTATTGGACTAACGTCCCATTAGTAAAACATTTTGCAGTAAGTGACTCAATCTCCATTACGATCATTGAACATACAGGTGCATAATTGTGCTAATTGGGAAGCCCAAACTTCATTGATCAACGTACAATAGAGCAGAAAGAGGGTCCACCATTAATGTGACAAAACAATAAAATAAATAATTATCTCATGTTACACTTCATTAGCCACATCAATTCAGTAGAATGTCATGAGTATAAGGGCATAACCATCATACTGTACCTTAAGTTATGCGATTGTTTTCACAAATTTAGCTGAAGCGATCTAAAGCTTCATATGTCCTAGATAAATGATAAGTCAGCCACACAAGCTTAACAACGAAGCCACGAAGGCAATAATAGTTCAGTCACAAGCATCTTAGTCAATTGTTTACTAACATGGGGTCAAAGCCCCACTATTTCATTAATTTTACCGAAAAGGGGGGGGGGAGAGAGAGAGAAAGAGAGTAGCAAACAATAGATGATGTGTGGCAAAGTGAGGAAGAGATTCATTCTTTATTGCGAGTCTTGAATGTAAGATTAATCGCCCGTTTTATGTCACAAAAATTTAGGAATGACAAGGTGAATATATTATAATTAACACTAGCAATTCACAATGTGGTGCCTTGTAATCAACAAATGGTGGTATTCTCCATAATCTCCAATTCTAAGAATTCCCACCAATATTGCCCTGCTCAACTTTTACTACAAGGCCAACATTTCAACAAAATTTAGCCTACTCTTGTAAGTGCACACATGATGATGATGATGATTTTTTTTTTTTTTTTTTGGTTTTCACGTTAACAATGATAAATTTTCAGGGTATTACATCATTCACCTCTTAAAGAAAGTTTTGTCCTCGAAATTGCTACCCATTATCAAATTCTCCAATTCCCCAATAAACCTCGACACTTTAAAAAAAATTCTCTAAATCGATACATATTGTCATTTGTTTTGATACACACTTCTCTGTATGCTAGACTTAGTACTTGAGATCTCCTTTTGATTTTAGGTCACAATTGACTCCTCCTTAAGTAACACACCCCTAAAATTTACAGATGATCCAACTATCTTATAAACTCTCTAGTCTCTATCTAGTTCCATCAAAACAATCATAATTAACTTCACATAGATATAAGGCCTCTACTATTTAACTCATAAACAACGAAGACAACTATATTTATAGTTTTATTGACATCAAGTAACGCTATAATTTCCCTTATACTATTGCCCATGTATATATGATACCTCATATAACATCCCAATTATCATATGTATTTTCCAACCTTAAATTTTATCTTGACATTTATCTATATTTCCCAGTACACAAACAACCTCAACGAAGGTAACAATCAAACACATATATATAATCACGTACGTACCTTCACATTAGGAAGCAAACTTTTGTCCTATATTGGAACTCATATAAAATAATATATCATGATCTTGATGCCTCATGTCACTTTTATGATAAGTAAATAACTATTAGCCATAATCAAATATACAAATAATTTCACACACATATATTAGTCAAAACATTGAATCCAACCTCAAAAAAGTATCTTCTCAATGAACTGTCAATCCTTTGATGAACTACGAACTCCAAAAGGTCAACCAATATCCAGAATTTTAACTATGGATCAATATAAGCTAGCTTAGGGCCTTAATAACACAAAATAGCAAAATATATTACCACACAAGACTATCAAAAGAGAACCATCTAAAATGAATATATCATGCTGCAAAAAATCTATAAAATACTTTAGAATATCATACGTACACACTTCCCTACAATTGTCCTACTTTTATAATAAGTAAATAACCATCAACTATATTTAAATATAAACATAATTCATATGGCTCAAATATTTCTATGTTTCCTCCAAAACAATCAAACAATTAATTATGATAAACACATACTCACTTAACTCATCATATATCCCATACAATTCAAAGTTGAATGCAACCCCAAAGGATATCTTATTCCCAAACTATGAAACCCTTTAAACCTTTTTTTGTTAACCTCTTAAAAGCCTTAATTGACAATGTCTTAGATAATCAGGTCCCGTTCTAACTATTCACAAAATAGTTATCCTACAAACTGTTCAAATTTTTATAACCCGCTGTATAATATGATCTTCCCAAGTCATGAAGATAATCATAGTTACACCTTACACTGCTGTAGTGTCTTTATTATTTTAATCCATGTAGCAGTAAAACAACTAGAACTATGTTTATACATATATATATTCCCAGTAAGTTACGTAGCTTGAACATGTATCATTAACTCTTTGTATCATAATATAAACACATCTATATTAAATCATGTACTGTCCAAATCATTACGTATACATATTCTCCATCCTCAATTCTTCCCTTATCTATATATTGTCTCCAAATAAAGTAGAATTGTGGTCACTCATGTTAAAGAACTTACAAGACCTATAGACTTCCCACCTAACTAATACTCATTGATACCTTAAAATGTTTCAAAAAATTTCAAATGTGCACACTTTAGTCTTTATCATTCTACACATAAACATATATTCTTCCATATAATTCTGGGATTGTGCACATTACCATGCTAGACTTCTCATGATCTAAGCAACTTACTAGAACCTTTAAACAGTTCCTCAAATACACTTTTCATGCATCCCATATATCTACGCATATATACTTCTAACTTCATTCAAAGAAGCTCAACATCCATAAACATACAACCCATCCATTCACTAAAAACCATAAACTTAGAGGGTCATACTATATCCATTTTAATCTCTAGATGCAATCTATAGAACTGTGGTGGCCATGCAAAGCTAAAATACATAGTATCATATAATGGCAATGTAATACCATACCTGGTGTATTGTGCCTACTCAATCTTATAGCTATGTATTATATTCCATATCTTATTCTCCTCTTGTAAACCTAAGGCTCTGATAACATCTGTAATGCCTCGATATTTTCGGAGAATTACTTTTGGAAATATCTTTTTATACAGAAGATTAAAACCCGAGCGCGCTACACCGTGTCCCTTAAGAGGTGACACAAGGCTCATACTATAAACAATAACATTGGCTATAATAAAAAAGAGGTAATGAGGAACTAGTCATTTTTATTACAATTGGATAGTTCGATAGAGCCATTACTATAAACTTTTTATCATATAAATAATTAGCACTGTAAATAATGAGCCTATATCTTCTATGTGTGATCTCTCCCGACACTTGAACCCCTTTTGAGATGAACATGAAAATACAAATACAAAAATAGTAAGCCAAACGGGCCTAGTACAAGATGTCATATACAGTAAAATAATTCAGTGCACAATCAAATTCATTTTATTCAGCAAACTGAGTTATAACATTTGCTCTTTTAATTATCTTATGGTGGCACCCGATATTATTGGACTAACGTTCCATTAGCAAAACATTTAACAGTAAGAGATTGAATCTCTATTACAATCATTGAACATGTATGTGCATACTTGGGCTGATCGAGAAGCCCAAACTTCATTGATCAATGCACAACAAAGTGCTAAGAGGGTTCACTGTGAATGCAACAAAACAATAAAAAAATTAATTATTTCATGTTACACTTCATTAGCCACATCGGTTCAGTAAAATGTCATGCGTATGAGGGCATAACCATCATGCCGTACCTTAACTTATGTGATTATTTTCACAAATTCAGCTAAAGCGATCTAAAGCTTCATGTGCCCTAGATAACTGACAAGTAAGCCACACAAGCTTAACCACGAAGCCACAAAGGCAATAATAGTTCAATCACAAGCATGTTACTCAATTCTTCACTAACATGGGTCAAAGCCCCACTATTTCATTAATTTTGCTCAATGAGGAGAGGAAGAGAGAAAGAAAGAGAGAGAGTGCGTGTATAGTAGACAATAGATGATATGTGGGAAAGTGAGGAAGAGATTCGTTATTTATTGAGAGTCTTGAATGTAAGATTAATGCTCCTTTTTATGGCAAAAAAATCTAGGAATGACAAGTTAAATGTATTATAATTAATACTAGCAATTCCCAATGTGCTACATTGTAATTAGCTAGTGGTGGTGTTCTCCATGATTTCAAGTTTTAAGAATTCATACCAATATTGGCCTGCTCAACTTTTGGTACTACAAGCCCATCATTTCAACAAAATTTAGCCCATTCTTGTAAGTGCCTACATGATGATGGTGGTAATGTTTTTTTTTTTTTTTCCTTTTCATGTTAATAATGATGAATTTGCAGGGTATCACATATGTTGTCTTTATTATTTTTATTTATAGGTTTGCTTATGTGCCTTATCCACATATGAAAGAAGCCCTTGTTCAAGTCGAATGGATACATTGAATATGTTTAATATAACTGAAAAGATTTCTATGGTTGATAATTGTATAATTAATGATGCAATGATTGATATCTTACCAGAGAGATAAGATTCTCGATCTCTTTTGTTTCATGGTGACTTTTTATATGTGAGGTGTAGTGCACCTATATTATATTTGGTTGTGCAGGATGGTTTAGAAGTCATTGGTTTGGGAATTGGAAGGATTCGGAATTATGTTTTATTTTGGGCATCAACCCTAAAAAGAGTTGAAAAGTTTGAGGGTAAAGGGCTTTGAAGATTGATTGTTCACAAAAGTTGGTGCTTGACTGTAAAACAAGATAGAATTCCACCTATCTTATGCTTGTTAGTGCTTTTCCATATCAAGAGGTTTTTTCAAAGTTAGAGATTCAGAATCCTTGTTTTAAGTTTGTTCTCCCTAGTGATCTTAATTGGGAGTTGGTCGAAAATATTTGTGAAAAATTAAAACTGTTTCTTGATGTGACTAAGTTATTCTCAGGTAGAAAGTATCCTACTATTAATTTGTTCTTTCGCTACATATGTGATATCAAGGTAGCTTTGATTTCGTGCTTATCAAATGAAGAACAAATTATTAGGGATATGACTTTGAAAATGATTGACAAGTTTGACGAATATTGGTCAATAATTAATGGGGTTCTTGCTATTGCAGCTATTCTAGACCATAGGGACAAATTAGCATGTGTGAAGTTCTATTTCGAGGTGATTTATCAAGATAAGGCTTATGGTGAAGTTCAAAGGATTAAGAGTTTGTCGTATGACCTTGTCATGGAGCATCAAGGACGTAGTGAAGATCATGTTCCATCTACCTCTAATGTTCTTAGAAAACATCATGCGGTAGTTGATCCTCCTGTTCCTTCTATAACCCAAAGGAAAAGTACTCTATAGGGTGAAGCTAAGAAAACCCAAAAGAAGAAGACAAATGTGAGGACAAAGTTAGACTATTATTTAGATGATTATCCATATCTGGATAGGCATGGCTTTGATGTCCTTCACTTTTGGAAGTTAGATCCTAAGTACCTGACATTGAAAAAGATTGCTTAGGATGTCTTAGCAAGTCGTGCATCTACCGTTTGCTTCAGAGAGTGCTTTTAGTATAGGTTATAGGGTGTTGAGTCCTCATTTTTCTTCTCTCTTTACTTTGATGTCGTGGAGGCATTGATGTGCTTGCAAAATTGGATAGTTACCGAGTATTCAGGTAATAATAAAATTGCCTTTGATATGCTTCAAATATATTATGTATTTCGATTTATCATTTGATACTAATTTATCATATTATTTTCTTACATTTTAATTTCTCCATTCAGTAATACGCAAGCATGTGCTACAATACTTAAAGATGCCGATGTGGGTGAAGAAAAAAGTTGCATTATCGAAGTCACTAATGTGATCCAGCATGCTAGTTAGACACCATATATTTTTTAAATGTTTGAATACATTTAGTAAAATTATGACTAGTAATTAATTTTTTTTTAAACGATAGTCGTTGGTTGGCGATGATCTCTACATAGGCACCACTTGGTAGTTCGTTGAAGAGAATTAAAGATTTGTTTTTGCCACTCCGGACAATGTGTTATAGTTGATTCGCTCTTGGTCTCGGATTAGTTGTTTATGTTAAACATTTAGTCTTTGCATAATCCTTCCCCCCCCCCCAAAAACTAGAGATACTTATATTTGGTATCTCTATCATTTGTGGTAATTGTGATGTTTAAGATTCGGATATGTGGTTCCCATTGGTTGTTGTTTTGTATGTTTTTTAATTATCCAGGCTATTGAAAATTATTTGACGATAAATGAATAAATGAGATAGAACGCATTTAATTCGTTTCACCTGTTTACACCCACTTCATCCGTGGGCGGTGAGTGGACTGGATGCAGGTGATGAATGTCATATTTGCATAAGATTTCATGAGTGTTTGGGAGTCATTTTAAGGGATTAATATGCCTAATTGTATTATTTGTGCCCCTATTTCTACTATTATGCTTGGTTTCGCTTGTTTAAGAAGCGTTTGCGAATTTTGATCTTGTGCACCCAAAGCTTAATCGTACAATGAATATTTTGAGGCCTTATAGATCAAAGAAGATAACAAAAATGGCCCAAAGGCAACCAACACGGAAAAATCATGGCCAGTACCACAGTCCGGGGAGATCTAAGAGAAGCAGTAGGGAAAATAAGAGAGCACAACCTTGGCAGTGGTCACCATGGCCAGACCGTGGTGGGGATCAGGGTTCGTGGGTGTCCCCACAGACAAGCCGTGGTGAGCTCTATGCCCCTTCCGAAGCTATTGGATTTCTTCGCAGCTTTTCGAGTTCTAGGTATTTTGTACGTTTGTAGACTTGATTTCAGTGATAAAAGCTCATTTTTACTGCTTCCTTTGCATCCGTATTCGATTCCAGTCTTTAATATTCATCATTGAGATTAGGATTTTTATTTAGATTATAATAAGAGAGAGTGAATTGAAGCAAAGATTTGTAAGGATTTCAACCCGAGTTTGTAACGATGGTTCAAGTGTGATCTTGGCTGAGCAATTCCTTTCCCTTCTCTTCTTTTTTTTCATTTAGGATTTATGTTTTGTAATTTAGATTATCATTTGTTTTTCTAGTCTTGAATTTATGCAAGTACTAGTTAATTTCTCGATCTTGTGTTGATATCTTTTGGCACTTTGTAATTTGTTGGATTGTTTGATCAAATCTTACATGTTTATTGTCTTGTGAGAAATTTGATCATTTTCTTGCAAGTATTGGGTATTGAATTAAAAACTGAAAGGTAAAATGCGATATTAGAACCATGGGATTTGACTTGATCGTGTGGAATCTTGATAAAGTCACACCAATTAAAAAACCACAAATTTGATAATTACATACTTAATGAATCTAAACATATCTAGAGCCTTTGAGAAATGGTTATTGGTTATATTAAGGTATTTCACTTCACCTTGAAAGAGGGATGCGATACTTCAATTTTCGGTTTTAAAACAACCAATTGAGGAAGAAGTGCTTGATTGATACATGAATTGAGGAATTGTTTGTTTTGTATAATTTCTTGATTATTTATCCATTAGATTAAATAGTACATTACTTTAATTTCTATCTCAAATCTTAATTTGATTAGCTTATCTTGAGGGAACATAGCCCGGTAACTTGACCTAATCTCTATTGGATCAACCTTGATTTGATACAAAGTCACTGTGCGCTTGCAACTCTATCAAGTTTTTGACGCTATTACCAGGGACTAGTGTCGAATATAGGGTTTTTCTCAATAGATTTGACTAAGCATTTTGTTTTTCTTTGGAAAAAAAAAACCAAATAAATTGAAAATTAAAAAAACTTTTTGGAAAAAAGATGATGGCCATTTTGCAATTTCACTAATTCGAGCATGAATTATTTTGGAGGTATTTTAAATAATTAAATATCTTTTTTACTCAATGTGGTTATTATATGGGTAAATGAGAGGTTTTGGACATTGTTGATAAGGATGTGAATAGTAAAACCCGTGCTCTTTTAGAGTATTTTGGTTTTCCTTCTAAAAATGTTCATGAGGCATAGTATTTGCTTGAGTGGATTGCTTGGAATTCATTTGAGTTTGAGAAGGCTAATTGTGTTTCTAAATATTCATTCTTTGATGCTTGTGCGTTCTATACTCGATCTTATTATGGTTCTTTTTGGTGTGACTTGCGTAATTCTTCTGACCATGCTATAAATTCATGTCCTTATTATGTATGCTATGCTCAACCTGACTCTACATCACCCACGGATAATATTGATGTTGTCTTAACCTTACCTGATTTATCCTTTCCTTTAGCTCAGTGCACAGGGCTCAAGATAGGTGAGCCTTTTGGGGGAGTTGCTAGGTTCGCTGACGCATGTTTTGAGTCAGAAGATACTTTTGATAAGGTGCATAATCTAGCCAAGACTCCTTTGGAGGGGTCACATGATGTATTTGTACGTAAGGACTTTCCTAACGTTGGTTTTGATGATAATATTCTACCTAATCGCCTTATTCATTCCTATGCATGCCCTCTTTGTTCACTATCCTCTCATTCCCTTGAATATTATCTTGATGAGCCTATTGATAATTTTATGATTTCTGATGCTAATGTTGCTTTTGGCTACGAGGACAAAATGTTTGATGTGCTTAGTGGGAGCGTTGATGATTTTTTGTCCCTAGTTACTTTAGTGGGTATAATGCCTTCCTTGACCCATATTATATGTACCTAGTGGTTGAGCTTAGAAAAATCATATGGAATACTTTCTTTGGTTTCTCTTTCGATTTTTCCATGGCATTTGGTTAGTTAAAGAGAGCGTTGACTTTCTTTATTGTAATTATCTTGATGCCCTCTTACTGCCATGCTTGCGAATCCTATGTTGTGATGTTCGACAAGCTTCTGCGTATTTTTACGCCATCTAATTTGATGGGTTGCGCCTTGAAGTTGTGATGGAGTGGCTGATGCTCTGTTTGGCCCATTTGTGAGGTGGCCTTAGCTTGGATGTACCCAACACCTAACCTGGTGAGCTTGTTCTATTTTGTTTTCCCATTCCCTTCTCATATTTTATTTCCTTTGAATAATGCTTTTTCTAAGCATGGGGGAAGGGTAGTTTTATGTTTTCCATTTTGGTTTTTAGTTTACAAACTGGTTAGAGCATATAGTTTTAGGTTTCTTTTTGTTTGCATTAGCATGTTGTATTTAGTTGCATTCAGGTTCACATATAGGATTGCATGTAGATATGGTAGAGATTGGTTTGAGATGCACTTCGATGATGCTTTGCTAGGCATATTAGTTTTCATAAGCTTGATTGACTTTGGATGTATAATCCGTTTTGGTGTAAACATTTTTGAAGGTTTAGTCAATATTTCTTATTTTGACCCTTGTCTAGATTGAGAACTTTGTTACCCCTTAGAGTCTTTAACACTAATGTTGGTACATGATAGCCATTTTATGAGTTAGATGAGACTTTGATAGATATCCCGTGAGACTTTGAGTCTTCTTTGGACAAATTCTCATATTTAGTCTCATGTTATTTCATTTGTGTGACTTTTTCATGTTGCATCTCTAGAACTTGCCTTGACTCTTACTCAAAACCACATTCACATGTGCATAGTTAATGATATGATAGAGGCATTCTTTATCTAGTTGTTTTAGCCACATAGCCAAATAGCTTGCCTTGTGTTACATTTTTATCCCTTTTGCTAGCCCCTTTAAGCTATGATCTTTTTCTTATTGTGATACCTTCATATTAACCCTTGACCAAACACATGTCTAACTTTTAAGCCAAGTCTATGGAGCATCACTTCATCTACGTAATAGGTGGTTTTGGGGGTATTTGAGTTTAAGGTGACTTTAGTATGATAGCTTATTGAGGGATTGATGACATTGAGCATTTGGTTTCGCTCCCCTCTTGTTCGGGTTGTACATATATGAATTAGGCTATGAGTTGATAATTCATGACCCTATGCCCTTCAATAATTGATATCTTTATTTCATTTCTTAAAAAAAAAAAACAAAAAAAAGCCATGTTGAAGAAAAAGAAAAAAAACCAAAAAAAAAAAAACTCACTGATTGGCATTGGCATGTAAAAGATTGAGTTCCTTTCTTTGTTAACTTATTCCCTATATGATTTATTAGGGTATGGTCATTGAATTCTTGAGGTTTGGAGTGCTAGTGAACTTCATGATTTCTTGGTGTCTTGCTGGTTACTCCCTAGTCATTTGGCTACCTAGCTCTGCATTGCCTAAATTTATTAGTCCACTCCTTTTCCTTAACCCTTCTAGCCCGCACTATAACCCATGTAAAGCCATCTTGATTGTTCTGTGCATATTGGATTTTTAGTGATGAAAAAATTGAGAGTCCTGGAAATTGCATCTTTGGAATACGTCCTGAGTGAACATATGCTATAATTTAAACACATGAGTGGGAGTGATTCACATTTTCCAAAAGTACGGTTCTAATAGTCCATTTGGCTCTATTCCAGTCCATGTGCTTGTAAGATGTACTTTGTGGTTCTTTGAGGGTGATCAAGTTTGATATCGAGCTTGTGGTCATATACTTCTTTAAAAACATTCATCGTCTCCTAATTTTGAAATGTCTTTTGCACTATTTGGGATTTCCATCGATTGATATTCTGGCTTGTGATGTGCTATGAGTTGTCTACTCTGAGGAGGATGCTGTGTTTTTGAATCCTAGATGCTTCTTCCCTTGTTGATTTTATCTAGCGTTCTCTTGAGAACAAGTAAAGGTTTGAGCATGGGGAAGTGATGAATGTCATATTTGCATAGGATTTCATGAGTGTTTGGGAGTCATTTTAGGGGATTAATATGCTTAATTGTATAATTTGTGCCCGTATTTCTACTTTTGGTTTCACTTGTTTGAGAAGCGTTTGCAGACTTTGATCTTATGAACCCAAAGCATGATGGTAAAATGAAGATTTTGAGGCCTTATGGATCAAAGAAGATAGACCTCATTGCTTCCTTTGCATCCCTATTCCATTCCACTCTTCAACATTCATTATCTAGATTAGGATTTAGATTTATGTTAGAGTAAGAGTAAGCAAATTGAAGTGGAGATTGGCAAGGATTCCAACCCAGGTTTACAATAACGGTTCAAACGCGATCTTGGCTTAGCAATTCTCTTCCCTTCTTTTCTCGTTTCTCATTTAGGATTTATGTTTTGTAATTTAGATTACCATTTATTGTTTTAATCTTAGATTTATAAGTACTAGTTAATTTCTTAATCTTGTGTTGATATCTTTTGGCACTTTGTAATTTGTTGGATTGTTTTATCAAATCTTAGATGTTTATTATTTTGTGAGAAATTTGATTACTTTCTTTTAAATTTTGGGTACTGAGTGAAGAATTAGAAGGTGAAATTCGAAATTGGAACCCGAATTTGACTTGATTGAGTGGACTTTTGAGAAAGTCATACCAATTAAGTGACCACAAATTTGATAATCACATATTTAATGAACCTGAACATATGAAATGCCTTTGAGAAATGGCAATTGATTAGATTAAGGTATTTCACTTCACCTTGAAAGAGTGTTGTGATACTTCAATTGTCAGTTTTAGAACAACCAATTGAGGAAGAAGTGCTTGATTGATACATGAATTGAGGGATTGCTTGTTTTATATAATTCGTTGATTATTTATCCATTACATTAGATAATACATTAGTTTAATATCTATCTCAAATTTTAATTTGCTTAGTCTATCTTAAGGGAACATAGCTTGGTAGCTTGATCTAGTCTCTATGGGATAAACCTTGATTTACTATAATGCCACTGTGCAATTACGGCCCTATAAATGGGTGAGCAAGTGATGGGTCGATCAGGTGGAGTGGATGGATGTGGGTGATGGATGCTGGTGGAGGTTCACCCGCTCCAAATCCGACTCGTTGCCAGGTCCAATCTTCACTACCCACCAATTTAGGTATGGGTTTGGCCGCTTCTAGCTCCTCTTGAATCTGGCATTGTCCCTTTAATCTATGGGAAATATGCTCAATCATAGGGTCGAACTCAAAGAGTGGTATAAAATCAAGGGACTTGGAATAAAATGGAAGGCACTCTAGACATAATTGAAGGACACCTGAGTAAAATTAGAAAATAACATAAAAAGAGAAAAAAAAAATACTTGGCTAAACGTCTTGGGGATAACTCAATGTCCAAAACTAGTCTCTGATAATGGCGCCAAAAACTTAATCGCCACCTCAAGCACACAGGATGTTATAATGTGTCAAGATCATTCCCACAAAAAATGGATTGAATTACTAAGTTTATTTCTTTGAAGTTTGCTAATCGAAATCAACGTTGGATTTGGATTCTATCTAGCAAGTGTGAAACAAACTAGGATTAACTCTAATGGCTAAAATCATCTAGGGGTGGTATCACCAAACGATGTGTTGATCTAACGAGTCAACCAAACACTTGCCAATTTGTCAGTTGATTCAATGGACGATAATATTTAAGAATTCACAACTTTCTTTCAAAATGGAGTGAATTAACTCAATCAAACAAATTACAAGTTCTAATTAGATCTTAATTTAATTAAGGTTAAGAGTATGATTATCACAAGCCCATTTAATTCACAATCCTTTTATAAGTGATTATAAAACCGAGTCTAATCCTGGCCAATACCGATCTTTTAACTTTCAGTATTCGATTAAGCATCTAATATACATGCAAGAAATTGACCAAAAATCTCACAATAACAATCAAAACTCTAGTATTAAATTGAAACAACCAAATAAAGATTCAAAGTACAAATAGTTCAAACTAACAAAATCAACATCGTTTTGGTTTAACAACACCTGGGTTAACAAAACTACTCACTCATGATTGAAATCAAACAAAAGAAACATTTATAAACTCTTAATCTAAACCAAAAGAGAAGTCAAAAGAAAAGAGAAGGAAAGAAAAGCTTATTCTAGCGGCTCGTATGATGCAATCTACTTCCAAAAGCTTTCGAACCTTGCTCGATCTTTGCTTCTTCTTCAACTCCCTCAATAGATGTAAGGTGGATAATAACAGGTGAATATGAATAGTAGATACATGATAGGATTCTAAGGCTATATATCAGGCTTTTATTACAAGATTCAAGGCTGCATAATGCCAAAAACGCTTAGAAAATGAATAGTTGTGAAGAAAATAGGATGGCACAAGGAAGTAGGGTGACACAGATTGTCTGTGGGTCTACCACGGCCACAACCATAACCTGACTGTGGTGCCCCTCACTTCAGATATTTTCTCTTATTCTTCCTGTTGCCTCTTTCTGGAACCTCCTGAACCATGGTTAGTACCACAGTTGTCCATGTTAGGCGCCCTTAGGTCTCTTTTGCTTCCTTCTTTGATCTAGAAAGCCTCAAAATCATCCTTCTACTTATATACCTTGGGCTTACAGAGTTGAAATCTGCAAACACTCTTAAAACAAACTAAGCCCAAGAATAATAGCAAAAACAAGGGTATAAATAAGGTAATAAAGTATATTAATCCTCTAAAATGACACCCGAATATTTAAATAGTCCATACAAATATGACACTCATTAGTTATGAATAACTTATTGTGTGACTAAGATACTCAAGTGAAGAAGCCAAAAAAACTCCTAAGATAAGTCTCTCAACTCAGCTGAGGTTGGGATGAAGATATATGAGGAGTAAAATCCCTAAAATTGAGTCAGGATTCTACCATGAGAGTAAGGATAGCAATCTTAAAAGGAAGAACCAAGACTCAAGAGGAAAAAAAAATATTGCTTAAAAAACACACAAGATTTACGTTTACACTTCATAATACAAGTTCCTTGTACTTATCTCCCTCATTTGTCAGATGGGAAAAATGTGTAAGCTGTTATTAAAGGGCTTAGAGTGGAGTGGAGACACTAAAAATCTCAAAAAGAGATACAGGCACACAGTTGCCACTAGAAAAGGAAACCCTAAAGGCTTTTGACTTTTTGAGTAAACTTGTTAAGTGTGTCGACTATTAAATGGCAAGATCCTTACATCCTCTATATACACAGTAAGACCTTAAGATGTTGCTATTATAACTTATGATTTGGGGAAAAAGGGGATTCCATAAACATCAAATAAAGCCCAACATAAAAAAAACACTATAAACCAAAAGCAAAAGTTGTAGTCTTTTGATTAATGGATCAAAATCCTATTATATGTACATAGATTGTTGACATCTACATACAAGGAGAGAATACATGCATTGAGAAGAAAAAAGAAAGAACAAGAAGAAGAAGAAGAAGAAGAAGAAGAAGAAGACCGCCAATGGTCAAAGAGCCTTTGGGATTCTAATTCTTTTAGAGTCCGAAGAGGGACTTGACCAGGCCAGACCCACCTGTGCCAGGAATTACGTTGCCACAAAAGAAGATCTTCTTATGTTGGCACCAATTTTAGGCAAAGCAATCTCCTTTCTCTTTCTCCCGCTTTTCACTCCCTCTAAAGCCTAGCCGAAACTCTCTTCGCCATGCTCCTTTCTTCTTCTTTCTTCAACCTCCTTTCCTCCACTAGACCTTTTGATTCTTTCCTGAGCTTCTTCTAAACCTTCCTCACTAGAGTGGATTAGTCCCTTAGAAGTGGAAAGCAGAGGTGTTAAAGATGGAGAAAGGGTGAATGTCTTCCTCTAGTAGAAGGCCTAAAGAGAGGCTCATTCCAAGAGGGGTTAAGAGTCACCATTGACCTTACTAGCAATAGCTTTGCTATTCCCTCTCATATTAGCTGGTAAGGATGAAAACCCCAATCCTTGGTGATAAATACCCATAGAGCATATCATTTTGGGGTCATTTTGATACATTTTTAGGGGATTCATGAGTTTTTTGCTTATTCTTTACTGCAAAAATCCTATTTTACGCTTGGATATAGTGCTTTGATGACTTTTGTATGTCTTGAGACTTTATTGATCAAGCATTGACCCTTAAAAGTCAAGTATATGACTCACCATAGATGCCCCCAGTCACCATGCTTATAGAAGAAATAGAAGAACAACAAAACTTTGACACAAAGGGCCCCCACGGACCGTCTGTGGTGGTGGCCAAGGTTTGGCAAGCCTAAAATTGAAGCACCTCTTCGTTTTCTTTGACTTGTGTGGATGACAATGAAGGAGTCTGCTATTTGAAGAGTTCTGGGCTGCTTGAAGATAAAAAAACCCCAATCTATATCTTTAGAAATCTCTTAATAGTTTTGTAATTTTTATTACTCTTTGGAGTAAAAAGAAGATTGGAAGAAGGATTGCTTGCATTTTGAGCCTCAGAGATCGAAGAAATTGCCATGAAGCTCCATTGTTGTTAAGTTTTCTTTTCCCTTATTCTTTAAACTCAGTAGTTTAGTCTTGTTTTGTTTTATTAGACAACCATGTTTGTTTTTAACCATCATAAGTGAGTAGTTTCTCTAGTCTTCGGATTTGATAGCCAAGTTATGAACATGAATCCTTAATCTTTATGAATAATCTTTGCAATGTTTCAATCTATCTTATCCATGAAGTTGTGAGCAGCTTTGGCCACGCTGACTTGCAAATATCAAATAGTTGGATGAAGCACTGAAAGGAGAAAATCGCTATTAGATCGGCAAGTATAGACTTAACATAGTTGTCTTTGATAGAAAGTCGCTTGTTGAGAGGAAATTTGGTAATGCAAATTCTAAATTTTAGACTAAATCAAGAACCCGTTTGAAAGAATGGTAGCATGCTTAGTCTAAATTGTTCAAGGAATGGGTATTATAAGTTTGTCATCCTTTACTTCATCCAAATTAGAGTAATCATAGTCATTATTTATCGAATTCAGTTCATAGTTGACGAAACAAATCCCAAGGTGTTTTTAATTGATAGAATTCTAAAGTCAGTGATAGATTTATTTACTTAGGGAATTCCCCAAAAATTGATTTATACTTGCTTAGCATTTTCACGAAGGATAAACACAATAGATTGTATCGGTCCCTGTGGGAACGATATTTTATATAAATTACAACACCCGTGCATTTGCAACCCTGCCAAGTTTTTAGCGCTATTACCGAAGACCGAGTTCATTAAATATTGAGTTGGTTCTTCAAAAATTGACTGGGTATTCTTTTCTTTCTTTTCTGATTTGATTTGCCTTGGTAGTGTCTGTGGTGTTTTTGCAGGACTTTTGCCCTTTTATGCGAACTCCCTTTCACTTTGAATTTGATCCTGAGATAGAAAGGACCTTTCGTTCGAGGTGGAAAAAGCTTTGGTTAGAGGAGCAAAGACTCAAAGCCCAACAAACATCTTCGAGTATAGTAAGAGTAGATCAACGAAGGACGCTTTGAGACTTCGTTACCCCGGGTGTCCACGACATCACATCCAGCATTGCCAAGCCAATGGTAGAAGCTAATAATTTTGAGCTAAACCGGCTCTTACATCTATGGCACAACAATCTTAGTTTAGAGGCACCCCGATGGAGGATTCGAAGCTACACCTCTCGGTCTTTTTTGAGGTGTGTGGCACTTTAAAGCTCAACGGAGTTTCAAGCAATGCCATCTGACTATGGTTATTTCCCTTCTTATTCAGGGACAAGACGTGGGCGTGGCTTCACTCATTACCTTCTGGGTCGATCACTGCATGGGATGAGCTCACCAAGGCTTCCTTACAAAGTTCTTTCCACCTAGCAAGATGGCAAGTCTAAGAAATCAAATCACCACATTTGCTCACAGGGAAGATGAGTCACTCTATGAATATTGGAAGCAGTTTAAAGACTTATTGCGGCTATGCCTTGGACTACAACAATGGATGATTGGGCAAACCTTCTACAATGGGGTTACTCACCTAGTGATGTCTACCATAGATGCGACTGTGGGTGGCACGTTGATGAACAGGATGGAGGATAAGACCTACAATCTAATTGAGGAAGTGGTGCTTAATAACTACCAATGGTCCAATGAGAGAGGCCAACCTAAGAGGGTTGGAGGTAAGTTAGAGTTTGATACTATTACTTTGTTAAATGTTAGAGTAGATGTTAGTTCAAATGTCCCTTCACCATCATCAAGCGGGTTAGATTTCTTTATATGATGGGTAGAAGTTGGTTAAAATAGTGGAAAGTTGGTTGAAGTTGGTTGAATTAGGTTGAAGTGGGTTGAATTTTGTTTGTATAATGGGTAGAAATTGGTTAAAATAGTGAAAAGTGGATTGAAGTTGGTTCATGTGGGTTGAAGTTAGTTGAAATTGATAAATTTGGATTTACCAACAAAAAGAACAGGGCCTGAACATATGTATATTTTTTTGTTGTTCATATTTGATGCAGACCAAGAGCCAGTTCAAGACCCTCATCCAGAACCTGAGAAGGGTTTAATGTTGAATCACTAACCAGGCCTGTTCTGTGAGGCAATGCAGCTCAGTTTGGAGGCCACCTTGGGAAGGTCTTTGCTTTCTTAGACACCCTAGCATTACTACTCACCAAACCAAGTCTTTTAAGGCTCATACAGCAGCCTTAGTTTCAGTACAGTCAAATAAAGGCAACCTGCAGTCAGATTGTCAGAGATTATTTTATGCTTACTTCCAGTAACTCAGTCAGGCCAAAGGAATTCATTCCCTTTTGAACAGTACCCTAACTCATTTATCAGCTCCTATTCAGCTCCTAAATGATAAAGGTTACTTGAATTTTGCCATGGAAGTTGCTTCTGGAAGCAGCAGCAGCACAACAGCAGCAGCAGATTCAGAGAGGAATTTTATCCTCTGACTTAGCAGCTCATTTTGGTTAATCTAAGGGCTTGGAAATGTGTCTAAATATTTATCCAACAAGGCCCTAAAAGTGCAGATTCAGCTCCCTTAGCACCAGCTTTTAACCAGCTTCAGAATGCAGGAAATACTCCTTTATCCCTTGGATTTTAGGGTGCTGTACTTGCTGGCAGCATACTAAGCCCGATGTAATCAGTAGCCAAACTTCTTCTTAAGACCATCATTAGCAGGTACTTGGATGCTATTAAGGGTTGACACCTTAGTAATGGAGATAAGCAAAGGGTTTAGGTGTCCAGAATCCAGCCAGCTGCTGTTTTAGGCTAGTTTCAATCTTTTTTGTTTTCTTAATTTTGGCCAGAATCACTTATAGCCGTTGATTTCTTGATTGTAACATGATATTTAAGGCTTGCCCTTCATTGTAATACTCAGATTATGTTGAAAGAAAAATCCCTTTGCTGGTTTAAAGCAAAACTCTCCCAAATCTCTCTAACTTTAGCCTGTTCAGGTGGTGTGTGAGAGTGATTCTTTATCCAATTTCCTGGTGCATTATGCTTTAAGGAGTTGGTGGTGAATTCTTATAGCTTTGGTTGGTGGAATTAATTCCTTTAGGCCAGTTCATATCTTCCATGTTGAGTTGCTAGCTGAGTTTAAGTCCAGCAAGCAGTACCTGCATACATCAGCTGGTATCAGAGCCCAACTTGATTCTTGGTGAGTTGCTTCTGTTATCCTTTGCTGTTTTCTCTCCTAGCTTTGTTCATTGGCTGTTCAGACACAAGAAAATCCTGTCAGACCAAACACAATCCCAGCCACAAAGAACCAAGCCTCTCAAACAGCCACTGCATTCTGATTTTTACCCACACACCATGACAGACACGGAAAACACTTCCCCTCCACCCTAGCAACTTGCGAGAGTTCCTAGAGGTCTCTCTCTAGAACAGGCTCATAAGCTTAGAAGGGATAGGGCTATTCTGGAAATGCAAAAAAGTACCAGAACCCTTGCAAGTCAGATTCAACAACTCATGAATCAGCCTAGAGGAAGAGAAAGGGAACCACCTCAGGACCCCTCTGGAGGTTCTAATTCCCCTCTTGATTCTCAATATGGCAGTGAATCTTCCACTGGCGATGCTAGGCCAAGGAGAAGGAAAATGCACAGGGATGACCTTAAGGACCTCAGAATAGAGGCTCCTGAATTTGATGGAAGTCTAAAGCCTGAAGATTATTTAGAATGGGTTCAGGCTATGGAAAGAATTATAGAAATCAAAGGCTATTCTGGAGAGAAGGCTTTTAAGCTTACTGTTTTAAAACTAAAACAGTATGCCTCACTATGGTATGAGAACCTGAAGAGAACCAGGGCATTGGAAGGTAAACCTAAGGTCAAAATTTGGGCGAAACTGAAAAAGCATATGGATAGGAGGTTCTTACCAGCCACCTACGAGCAAGAACTGTATCTGAAAGTCACTTTCTTGCACCAAGGGAGTATGAAGGTTAAAGAATATATCAGGGAGTTTGAGCAACTATAGATTAGGTGTGCCTTGAGGGAGGAACCTTAACAAACCATTGCCAGGTTTCTTAAGGGCTTAAATTCTGCCATTTTAGAGAGGGTTGAGCTGCAACCTTTCTGGACATTTAAAGATGCCTGCAAGCTAGCTGTTAAGGTAGAAAAGCAGCTTAAGTCCAGAAGACCTTACTCTACTGTCCCTCCTAAACCTGCTGTGCCAGTGAAACCCTTCAATTCCTACAAACCAGAATCTACCCCTAAGGATGACAAGGGGAAGGGAAAAGAGATTGCCAAAGACTTTCCTAAAAGTCAGAAGAAATGTTTCAAGTGCCATAGCCATGGTCACTTTTAAGCAAACTATCCTAATAGAAGGGTGCTCACAATTAGAGAAATTGAAGAGTTAGATCACATGGAGATATAAGAGGATGAAGAAGAAGACTCTCCTAAAGAAGGTGAAACCTCTTACCTGCCACTTGAAGAAGGTGAGGTGCTTATGATTAGAAGGGCCCTTCATGCCACTGAAACCCCACTTGAAGCTAACCAAAGGGAGTAGATATTCCACTCCAGATGTAAGGTAGCCAACAAGACATGCAACCTAATTATAGATGGGGGTAGCTGCACTAATGTAGCTTCTACTGAAATGGTCAGTAAGCTGAATCTGGCCACCATCAGTCACCCTAGACCCTATACCTTGCAATGGCTCAAAAAAGGGAGTGAGGTAACAGTTTCCAACCAAACCCTAGTTCCTTTTTCAATTGGTGAACACTAGGATGAAGTTTTCTGTGATGTCTTGCCAATGGATGCTTGTCATTTGCTCCTAGGCAGACCTTGGCAGTTTGATAGGGATGTCACTCACTATGGCCAATCCAACACTTATTCCTTCAAACTGAAGGGTAAAAAGATGACACTAACCCCTTTACCCCCCAACCAAACACAAAAACCTAAAACTGGGAGGGTTGTATACAAAGAGAGTGCTTTACTTGTCAATGGGGGAAGAGTGAAAAGGGCTATTACCAAGGGAAAACCTGTGTTTGCTATGCTAATGCTGGAATCTACTCCTGACTCAGATACAGCAACCCTACACCCTTCTGTTCAACCCTTGATAGAGGAGTTTCAAGATGTTTTTTTTCCAAGACTTACCCCCTGGCCTCCCTCCTAAAAGGGGCATAGAACACTAGATTGATCTACTCCCTGGAGCCTCATTGCCAAACAAACCTGCCTACAGATGCAACCCTACTAAAACCAAGGAGATGCAAAGGCAAGATCAGGAACTGATTGATAGGGGTTATGTAAGGGAAAGTATGAGTCCATGTTCAGTCCCAGCATTGTTAGTGCCAAAGAAGGATGGCACCTGGAGGATGTGTGTAGACAGCAGGGCTATCAATAACATCACAATTAAGTACAAGCACCCTATTCCTAGACTTAATGATATGTTGGATGAACTGCATGGTTCCAAGATCTTCTCCAAGATGGATTTAAGAAGTGGTTATCATCAGATCAGAATGAGAGAAGGGGATGGATGGAAAACTACTTTCAAGACAAAGCAAGGGCTTTATGAATGGCTTGTCATGCCATTTGGGCTGTCTAATGCACCTAGCACCTTCATGAGGTTGATGAATGAAGTGCTTAGGCCCTATATAGGTCTGTTTGTAGTTGTATATTTTGATGGCATACTTGTATATAGCAAAACTGAGTTTGATCACGTTCAGCACCTTAAGCAGGTTTTCATCACCCTTAGAAGCCAAAAGTTCTATGGGAAGCTGGAAAAATGTGAGTTCTTAGTGCCAAGGGTTATCTTCCTCGGTTATGTGGTGTCCTGTGATGGAATTCAAGTGGATGAAGCCAAGATTGAGGCCATCAAAACTTGGCCAGTACCTAATACAGTCACTGTAGTCAGAAGCTTTCATGGATTAGTCTCCTTCTGCAGAAGGTTTATCAAAGATTTCAGTACAATCATGGCTCCTCTTACTGAGTGCATGAAGAAGGGCAGTTTTTCTTGGCCTCCAGCAGCATAGAAGGCTTTTGAGACCATCAAACAAAGGTTATGTGAAGCACCTGTCCTAGCCTTGCCTAATTTTGAAGAATTATTTGAGGTAGAGTATGATGCCAGTGGGGTAGGCATTAGAGCTGCTCTTACACAACTCAAGAAGCCTCTGGCCTACTTCAGTGAAAAGCTTAGTGGTCCAAAACTCAATTACTCGACCTATGACAAAGTATTCTATGCCATAGTTAGAGCTTTGAGTCACTGGAGTCACTACCTGAAGCCTAAGGATTTTGTCCTGCATTCAGATCATCAAGCATTGAGGTACCTTAATTGCCAACCCAAACTCAATGCCAGGCATGCCAAATGGGTAGAGTTTCTGCAAGCTTTCAATTTTTCTACCAAGCACAAGAAGGGATCAGAAAATATGGTAGCAGATGCACTCTCAAGGAGATATGCCTTAGTCTCTGTCCTAGGTGCAAAGCTACTGGGATTGCAGTCCATTCAGGCCTATTACCTTGAAGACTCAGCTTTTCAAGAGTTGGTCAGCAGCACTCCAGCTCAAGGGCCTTATGTAATGCAAGATGGATTTTTGTTCAAGGGGAACAAACTGTGTATCTCAGCATGTCCATTGAGAGAATTGTTAGTAAGAGAGGCCCATGGAGGATCACTTGCTGGACACTTTGGGATGAACAAGACCTTGGACATCTTGAAAGAGCACTTTCATTGGCCCAAAATGGGAGAAGATGTGCATAGGGTAGTGTCTAGGTGCTCCATTTGCCATAAAGCCAAGAGCCAGTTTCATCAGGGTCTTTACACACCCCTTCCTGTCCCATTAAGACCTTGGGAAGATGTAAGTATAGATTTTGTTGTTGCATTACCTAGGACACAGAGAGATAAAGATTCAATTATGGTGGTGGTAGACAGATTTACCAAAATAGCCCATTTTGTGGCCTGTCACAAGGCTGATGATGCCTCTCATATTGCTGATCTATACCTTAGAGAAATCATCAGGCTACATGGAGTCCCCAAAACCATTGTAAGTGACAGGGACACTAAGTTTTTGTCTCATTTTTGAAGAAACTTATGGCATCTGTTGGGTACCAAACTCTTGTACAGCACAACCTGCCATCCTCAAACTGATGGCCAAACTGAAGTCACCAACAGAACCCTGTCCTCCCTCCTGAGAACCATAGTCCAGAAAAACTTGAAGGAATGGGATATTAAGTTACCTCATGCTGAGTTTGCCTACAACAGAACACCTGTCAGGGCTACTGGCTGTTCACCTTTTGAGGCATTGTATGGGATTAATCCCCTAACCCCTATTGATCTTATTCCTCTACCTACTGACTGTAAGGTCAGTTTTGAGACTGAACAGAGGGTCAAAGATATGAAGAGGCTCCATGAACAGATTAGAGCACATATTGAGAAAGTCAATGAAGCTTACAAGGCTAAGGCCAACCAGAATAGGAAGGGCATGGAGTTTCAACCTAGGGACCTTGTTTGGCTACACCTAAGGAAGGAGAGATTCCCCACCAGGAGGAAGAGTAAGTTGATGGCTAGAGGAGATGGACCTTTCAAGGTTCTGGCAAAGGTGGGAGCAAATGCATACAAACTGGAGCTCCCAGGGGACATGGCTGTCTCAGCAACCTTCAATGTAGGTGATCTGAGTCCCTGCATAGAGGATGAAATTGACTTTGGGGATTTGAAGGGAAATCCTCTCAAAGGAGGGGAGGATGATGCAAACCAAGAGCTAGTTCAAGACCCTCATCCAAAACCTGAGAAGGGTTTAATGCTGAATCACCAACTAGGCCTGTTCTGTGAGGCAATGCAGCTCAGTTTGGAGGCCATCTTGGGAAGGTCTTTGCTTTCTTGGACACCCTAGCATCACTACTCACCAAACCAAGTCTTTTGAGGCTTACACAGCAGCCTTAGTTTTAGTACCTGCAGTCAGATTGTCTAAGGTTATTTTATACTTACTTCCAGTAACTCAGTCAGGCCAAAAGAATTCATTCCCTTTTGAACAATACCCTAACTCATTTATCAGCTCCTATTCAGCTCCTAAATGATAAAGGTTACTTGAATTTTGCCATGGAAGTTAATTCTAGAAGCAGCAGCAGCACAGTAGCAGCAGAAGATTCAGAGAGGAATTTTATCCTCTGACTTAGCAGCTCATTTTGGTCAATCTAAGGGCTTAGAAATGTGTCTAAATATTTATCCAACAAGGCCCTAAAAGTGCAGATTCAGCTCCCTTAGCATCAGCTTTTAACCAGCTTCAGAATGCAAGAAACACCCCTTTATCCCTTGGATTTCAGGGTGCTGTACTTACTGGCAGCATGCTAAGCCCGGTGTAATCAGTAGCCAAACCTCTTCTCAAGACCATCATTAGCAAGTACTTGGATGCTATTAAGGGTTGACACCTCAGTAATGGAGATAAGTAAAGGGTTTAGGTGTCAAGAATACAGCCAACTGCTGTTTTAGGCTAGTTTTAATCTTTTTTGTTTTCTTAATTTTGGCCAGAATCACTTATAGCCGTTGATTTCTTGATGGTAACCTAATATTTAAGGCTTGCCCTTCATTGTAATACTCAGATTATGTTGAAAGAAAAATTCCTTTGCTGGTTTTAAGCAAAACTCTCCTGAATCCCTCTAACTTTAGCCTGTTCAGGTGGTGTATGAGAGTGATTCTTTATCCAATTTCCTAGTGCATTCTACTTTAAGGAGTTGGTGGTGAATCCTTGTAGCTCTGGTTGGTGGAATTAATTCCTTTAGGCCAATTCATATCTTTCATGTTGAGTTGCTAGCTGAGTTTAAGTCCAGCAAGCAGTGCCTGCATACATTAGTATTTGGTTAATATAAATAAAAAAATACATTCGCAATTTGTCTTACGAATAACGAAAATTACAAATTTATTTGGAGTAACAACGGCCACGAAACAATATTTCGTATTTAAGTCAGCACAGAAAATTTTTTTCAGTCTAAAAAATTTTATCATCGATAATTACTACCACAAATAAAAAATTATATTAAAAAATAAAATACATAAATTACATCAACTTTTCTACTTTATTTAACTCCTTCCTACTCCTTCCCACTTCTTCCTATTCTTTTTCCCTCTTGCCTATAATAAATCACTCATACATACTCTCATCACTCGTTTCCCCTTTTCCACTCCGACGAATTTCAGCCTCGCAATTTTCAAGCGAAAAGCAACGGGGCCTCGGTGGTCGCGTGTTTTCTATTTTATTTTATTTCCCTTTCTCTGCCTGATAGTTCACGGTCGGCCATTGTCACTCATCTCTGCTGCCCATGGCACTCTCTCTCATTCATCTCTCATCCTCCGCTCTCCCTACCCATGTTTTCAACCATCGTAAAGCGCGGCGGGTCACCGTGAACCGGCAGACAGCGGTGGCATCGCCGTCTCATGTTGAGCTACTTTCCTCCCATTTTTCAGCATTCTCCATCTTCGGAAATGGAAACGGTAACCGGTTACGGGCGTCCAGCAGGCAGCAGTCGGCAACGACGGTGACAGAAACGTGGAAAACAAATGTGGTATTTATCTCATAATCACTTCATTCTATGTGGATTTTGGGGTTATATTTTCTCTGTATTTGGAATTAATTGGAACTTACATTTGGAATCGGAGTTTTGATTGCTGAATTGTTTGGATTGTTGAATATTGGGGTCTATTTGAGTTGTTAAGTGAGTTTCATGTACGTTTTGAGATAACTGTGTTGATTTTGGACCATTTTAGCCATTATCTGTTGTGGTCTGCTGATTATGGTTGGCTGTGCGACTGGGCCTCTTGCAATCTTGCTGATTATTTTGTGAATTAAGGAGTTCTTTGTTGTCATTAATATTTATTTAGAAGTTTTAATAAATTTGTAGCATGTGTCTGAATTTTTTATTAATTAATTATCCAATTAGAAGATGATTAAATCAACATCCAATTCAAATCCATGCCTTCAGAGTCTTGCCCAGTCGGAGTATACGGGTTTCAATTTGGCAAGCTTACCCTCATTGCAGAAAGAATTAAGATGGTGTTTTCATGAAACCCTAGATTCAGAGGCCCTGATTGCGTCTTCTCCCATTAGAAGATGATGAATAACTACTGTTCAAGAAGACAAGAACCAACTCAACTAGAAGCTTAAGAAAATTTTTGAAGGCTAAGAATAAATTTATACTCTAACATGCACCTTATGTGAATGCCCTTTAAGTTTGAAGCGTGAATGTCGTAAAGATCCCACTTACTTTGCATAGTTTTAATATAGGGGCTATTGTGGTTCGAATTTCAAACCTAAGACTTCTTGCTCAAAAAGCTTTTTGATATCATATCTAAGAACCAATTCAACCATAAACTTAAGCAGATGGTTTATTGCACAAGAATAAATCTATACTCTAACAACTATAAGTGAAAATGGGCAGGGTTGAAGATTGGTGCCCTACTGTCAAAATGTAGGAAGGGCATCGGAAGGCTAAAGAAGAATAGGAATGGCATGATTAGACAAGATATGAAACACTTAGGAGTTTCGGAGGACATGACACAAGATAAGAGGTTTTGGATGTTGTTGAGGATGTTGATGTTGTTGATCTGTACACTAAGTGATGGCGTGATGCTTCATCCCCACCGACTTGATCCTTGCTATTTGGTGGTATTGTTGTTGCCATTGTTATCGTCATTATTGTTACTAATATTAGTCCATACGTATTTTTTGATCATGTTTTGGTGTTTAGATACTTGATTTAGATATTTAACACTATTATCAGCTAACATGGTTCCTAAAAATTATCCAGCATGAAAAAAATTATTTGATGAAAATCCTGTAGTGAGTTTCCTGGAATCTGTTTATTTTATAGCAGGAACGCTTAAAGGGATAAGATCGCTTAAAGGGACAAGACTGCCTATATTTGGATCTTCTTAAATTTTGTGAAAGTGGGATCCACATTGGGAGTGGTTGTTGTTAATTCAAATAAACCTAAATAAGTTTCTCACTTAAGATTTCAATTAGAATTGATGACCCTCAAAGTTTAGCTTGAAGTGATGACCCCATTACATTTTTATTTTTCTATTTGTGCCCTTGTATTCTTAATTTGCAACTGAATCGACAATGTGTCATTCTACAAATATGTGCCTTGTCTGGTGGGGGCTTTAATGTTATGCTCTGCCATTTGTAGAGAAAATACATCCCACATACTAATTGTCCTAAATAATTTCCACTTTTCTTTTATATACTAACATTGTACTAGGGGGTGTTTGCTAAATAGTTTTTTGGAGAGCTTTTTGGCTCAAAAGAGCTTTTTTGACCAAAATTAGTTGTTTGACTTAGTCAAAAAGCTAATTTAGGTGTTTGGTAGAATAGCTTTTTGGAAGAACTTTTTGGGTCCAAAAAACTGATTTGAAAAAGCTAATTTGATTAGTTTTTTGAAAGAGCTGTTTGAAAAATTAACTATTTGTCTCATAACTTTGTTAGAAACAGCTAATTTCACGAAATATTTTTTTTACAAGCAGCTAATTCAAACAGTTAATACAAACAGCTAACACCTGTTTGCCAAACAGGGCCCTAAACTTTCTCATGGCTGTGTCCTTGAAATTTGTTTCTCGAATCAACTTCAAAGTCGTAGATGTAGTTCTTTATTTCTTACAGATGTTGACCCTTCAAAGTGATTGTTAGAAGAATATAACTACAGCAATATGATTGGCTGATAATGTTTGTATTCATTCACTCAGGCTGGACTTCTCGACGAGGAAGGCTTTCCATACATACAAACACTTCGAAGAATTCTTATGGAGGAGCTTTCATCAAAAGTAGTCATGGTTAGGTTTGATTCTTCCATCTTGATTCAAAAAGAGGTTGACAGACACACTCCTATAACTACTAATGCATACGAAACCATTAAGTATATATATAAAGCAGGAGCCAAAATAATCTTGACAAGTAGCTGGAATCTGAAGCATTGTTCTAAGGCTCTGTCAGTGGAGGATGTTGCAGGTGCATCTCTTGTTGATAGTTTTCATTACCTTGTCTCAATTGTATTGTCTGTTGTCTTTGTTAATTCTAAAGACAAAGAATAGTTCATAAACTATCTTCTTTTGTCCTTGTTTTCAGAATTTCTGTCATCAGTTCTTCAACTTAAAGTGGTTCCTGCTAAAAGCATTTCTGAGTTTCAGCGGTTTAAGATGACACAAGATGCAGATATAGATATCCTTATTTTCCAAAATCTATCTAATTACAAACAGGAACGTGCCAATGATTCAGATTTTTCTGAGAGATTGGCCTCGGGAATCGATATTTTTGTCAATGACTCAATTTCATTGGCTCACAAAATTCTTGCCTCAACCGTCGGAGTAACTCAGTTCTGTTATGCTTCTCTTGCTGGCTTTCATTTGGAAGATTGCCTATATAAGTTGAAGAAGATTACTGAATGCAGTAGGCCTCCATATGTCGCTGTGGTATGCCTTACTGCCATTGTCTTTTGCTTATATATGTAGTTTATTGGATAAATTTCACGTTTCAGTGTGCTTTATTGCATACCAGAAGTGCAGCCACTAATTGATGTTCTATTTGCTTGCCTAGATTGGAGGGGACAATCTTATGAATAAAGCCGCTGCCTTACGGTTTTTAGCCTCTATATGTGATGGTCTAGTTTTTGTGGGGATGATGGCATTTCAAATCATGCATGCCCTAGGAGTGCCTCTTCCCTCGAATTTGGTCGATCGTGGAGCATCAAAAGCAGCTGTGGAAACATTGCAATATGCTAAGCATAGAAACATACCTATTCTCTTACCTAAATATTTTAGGTGCGAGAATTATTCCAATCCAATGCAATCGGAAACATTTCCTGCACATGGTATTTTGGATGGTACGTATGAACTCCTGCTTTTAATTTTGGATTATGTGACTGATATTTTGGATTGTACATTTGAATTCCCAGAATTCACGAAAGCAGGAGCCACACTGGGAGTTGTTATTATTGTTTTCATTGTTATATGGGTTGTACCATTTGCATGCTAATCAAAACAACAAAATTAAAGGATTTCATTGGGTATGAAAATAGCTGTAAATATCTCCTCGTCCTCTTTGTATCCTATATCCATTAAACTTGATAGTTTAGTGGTAAATGATGACTTGTTGGACTAGTCCAGTAGTTTCCTTAAGACATTTGTTTCAGTGTGAGAATAGATGTAAATATGTAATTATCGGAGGGGTAATCTTTATAATCGTATTCTTCTTAGGTTCTTTCCAGCCGGATGTGTGTTTTGGAAGTTCCATGACATTTGCTTTTTACATAAATTTGCAAGGATAATACTGCCGTTTTGAGTATCTCTTACTCACAAGATTCATAGCAGCTCAAGGCATGTTTTTATCACACTATAGAGTAGAGAATTTTATTGTTGATTTTAACCATTCACTTATCTATCCTCTCTTCAGCACCTCTTTTTTTGGGGTTTGTGGGGGGGGAGGGTGCTGCAGGGAAGGGAGGTAAGAAAAATAATGCTTTAGGCAACCTTTTTCAAAGGAGTCTGCCTAGCAAATCATATCTAGGAATAGACAAGGGATCACTAAGTGGAATAGTATGCCAAATACAGTGACTATTGGGATAAAGCCCAGGATAATATTTCGAGCTTTTACAATTCTTCGGTGTTTATGATTTACTGTGCATACCAGTCACTGTCATCTGCTTGATCAGAAAACTTAAAATTTTAATGCTGAAGGAAGAAGGGGGCCCCGGGGGGGGGGGGAAGGGGTTTACATGTCTTGTCACTATGACAAAATAAATGCTTATGAATTCTCTAAAGGAATCATATTGCTGGATGTACTGCTGATTATGACTGGATTTGAGGCTCTGTATGTGCTCGAACTGCTGGAGCCTGGAGATGACACAGCCCCACATCTGGGATGGGATAATATTTGGTTTGTTGTGACCATTATCTAACTTTAACCTTTGTCATTTAGGTTGGAAACCTGTTGATATTGGCTCCAATTCATTGGATGAGATTGCATCCTTTCTTTCCAGATGTAAGGTGAGGTAGAGGTATGTTGCTTAATATCTTCTCCTGTTGTTTGATGGATATACAACTATTCAGATTTCAGTTGTTGCACTATCTAGTTATTCCTCGGTGTGACAGTTTCATTTTCATCTGAACCTGGTCTTCATAGACACTTCTTTATTACGAAAGATTATTGTCACCGTTGAAATTTACTTAGTCTTTGGGAGAATGTATTGGTTTTTGCTGTACTTTTGTCAGGAAACTAGCGAGTTCAAAGATAGAGAGGCCTCCCTCTCAACATAGTGATTTCAAAATCTCAATGTATATGCCAAAATAAATAGATAGAGAGAGTATCCAAGTTGATGAGTGATGACTTATGGGACAATGTTCTCCTCTTTTGGCTCCTCGCAAGGTAGGGCTGGGGTGAATTATTGGCAACAAGACATCATTGGTTATCCCTGATTGTAAATATCCTTGAATTTTTGTTTCTTTGAATGGTATAGATGTTCACTGTCCTGTAAAGAAATCAGGAAAGCTTCTAATTTACAAGTGATTTCTGTTCCCTTTATATTTCAGAAGATTCTGTGGATAGGTGCTGTGAAGTTCAAACAATCTGATCAGGCTAGTTATGGAGATTCAAAACTGGTAGTTATGCTTAATGAATTAAGCCAAAGAGATTGTGATGTAACTGTCGTTGGACATATGGCTTGCCAAGCAGTTATGAGGACAAAAAGATCTGCCTCGACATTTGATTTGATTGAGAATGCATCTATTGTTTGGGAATTTCTGAAAGGAAGAAATCTTCCTGGTCTTGTTTCCTTGGACAGAGTAAGTTGCTGGATTCGTTAGGCCTAAATTCCCTTTGCAGGAGGAAATATTCCCGTATTCCTTTCTGAATGTGATCGTAGTGGTTCAACAACCATCTACCAAGATGTCTGGGGTAGCCTACAAGTAACTGGATTAACCAGCATACCTGCATCCTGTGAATATATCTTGTTCAACTTCGCTCTGAATTTGTGTCATGCTTGCTCTAAGCCACCGTGAGTTTGAGGTGCTCATATTGTTTTTTATATCCACGTTAGCCTCAATTCTTTCATTGGAATAACATGTTCCATCCTGTTGGAAAGTAACTATTAGTCCATTCAAGCAAACTTACATATTTGTATGTTCAGGAAAGTATTTGAAGATGTGCTGAACTTTAAAAGCTACGAAGAAAATGTAAAGAAAAAAGAACAATAAAATGCAAGAATTCATTTTCCCAAACCACCGAACTTTGAAAATTGTGAAAAGATTTAAAGAAAGATGTACAATACACTGGTGCCAGATGTCCAAGTTCCCTTCATGTTTCAAATATTATCACTAATTAATAATAGTGGACATGTGTAGACATTTCTGCAAATTTTTGGCCATGGATGATAAACTGTTTTCTCCTTCGTGGTAAATGCACTACATTCAATTTGTATGAAGGAAAGATGAGCAATTGGTGAATTTCAAAATCCTGCGAATCAATAGGCAATGATGCATAGAGAGATTGTCAAGTGAGTTAACTTTAGGCTATTGATTTCTGCAGGCATATCCGTTTTCAATAGACTGGAGTACAATTTACTCTGATCCTACCAAGCCTCTGGCAGTTGACATTGGAAGTGGTACATCCTTAACTTTTGTTCTGATCGTAGGCCATAGAGATCTGCTGGTTCTATGCTTTCTTTGATGTGTTGAGCTATTGCCTACCCATAAGAAGCTTATCTTTTGTTCATAATACTCAGCAACCATTGTCCTATTTTTGGATGGAAGAGGGTGTAATGCATATCCTTTTTTCTGATCACCAATTGGAAATGTTGATCACAGGAAATGGATTATTTCTAATAGGAATGGCTACTTTGAGGATGGAGTTAAACTTCCTGGGGTTAGAGATCAATGAGAAAGTTTGTTCCAACCTTCTGTTGAAACCTCCTACCTGTCCCCTCTGCTCTAGGCTTTGAAAGTCTACTGATTGTGTCTCTATGATTTACTTTCAGCTAGTCACTCGGTGTCTGCATTCTATACATCAAACAGGAGAAAAGAATCTGTAAGTTATGAATACTTCTGTTTATTGAGATAATTATGTGTAAGGGTGATTTGCTTGTTTAACTGAATTTGACTGCTGCTACTTTCCTGGACTTCAAATATTGTATCTTGGCACTCTAAGTTCTTTTGTCCAATCTCTTGTTCTTCATTTTTGGGATCATTAATCATTGCATAGTAATTTAACATCTCTAGTTTGTTCCACACTCTGGCCACGACATAGCTAACATTCCATTTGTTGCTGACTCCTTGTCACCAAGCAGGATTTTTTCTCTTCCATCTCTTTTCTACCTTTCAGAGTAGAGAGGGATGGTGTTCTATTAATTGTTCATATACATTAATTCGTATAAATTCTTTAAATCTCTTGTTCTTCATTTTTGGGATCATTAATCATTGCATAGTAATTTAACATCTCTAGTTTGTTCCACACTTTGGCTACTACATAGCTAACATTCCATTTGTTGCTGACTCCTTGTACCAAGCATGATTTTTTCTGTTCCATCTCTTTTCTGCCTTTCAGAGTAAAGGAGAGGGATGATGTCCTATTAATTGTCCGTATACATTAATTCGTATAAATTCTTTTTATCAAGAGAGGATATACTCAATCCTCTTCTGATTATATATCCAACATATTGTCTCCTTCTAGATGTGGTGGAAGGCATGAGAGAGGGGTGGAGGAAGAGAGGAAGAAAAGGGGATAAACCGTCCATATCTCTAATGAGATTCAAACCAACTTGGCTGATTTTTATGTAGAAGTTGTCTTCATCCAATCCTATCTACCCTGTTGTCTTCATCTGCATCACCTGCGAATATGAACCTTGCTGAAGACTATATAAGGAAGTCTATATGGATGCAGCCTCACCTCAAGTAAGCAAACAGGCTATTCTTGAAAAGCTCCCATAAATGATTACAAAAATTAAAATACAAGGGAAGAAACCTCTAAAATGGAGTCCTAAGAATTTTGAGTAAAGCATAAAAAGTTGACACCAAATGTAAGACGCAACTATGGATTCAATATGTGCGACGAAACAGCTGATCTGAAGGGGTTTGAAGTTGAGCAAACCACATGTTCACCCCATGATGTGCTAGGTGAATGCCGCATTTGAGCAATTCCATGATAGCATGACCGAAACAGCACTTTGGATCCTTAGATGGTATAGTTAAGAAGTTTGGGAAATGATCACAGCATCAACAATCAATACCTAAGTGAATAAATATTATACTAGTAAGGCAGCACGGAAGATTAAAGGCTGTGACATATCATTGGCAAGGTTATGATGCAGTCAAGGTTATTTAAATATTGAATTTTATCATAGACGACAATCCCGCGTGTTCTATAAATACCAATTTTGTGCTGAAATTATTACAGCCTCTTTCTCCCCCTTTCTCTTTCCTTTCCTTTCCTTTTTCCCCTTTTACCTCTGGCAAAGCTTGGGTTACTTTTTCTTAGTATATTTATTCTGTCATTTTCCTGCAACAGACACTTTATTGCAACAAATGCAACATCAACTTTTCGTAGCATAGTCTCCACTTATCCAGGATCAGTGATTCTGGTCTCTATTCAGGTAAATAAACTTCTTTAGTTTTACAATTAAGCATTGGCCTACTGCTAGCCTGCTACTCAGTGCTTTAGTTACTAGTCAAGTATATTTTTAGCCGTTGCTACTTTTGAGCTTCTGCAGTTTCCTTTTTTTCCTGTGGTCCTGCATTTTACAATGTTGCTGACTTGCTGTCCTGAAGTACAAAATTGACTTTATAGAATTTGCACTACCGGTCTTAATTTTACTGCTAATGGAAGCTGTGGCTTTAGCCAATGATGCTGATATTTTGAGGCTGTATTGCTTGCAAACTATGGAATCATGAGCCACCTGCCGCTCCTAAACATGCTTCCACTCCTAAACATGCTTTCTGCAGTGTAACCTTTCTTACCATTTCTGATTATTTGAAACCTGCTCATTCTATCAAAAAGAGGGCAATAATGTAGCTTTCATTACCCTTTTCATGTTAAATTTAGTGATTTACTGAATTGGATCTGTCCAAGAGGATTGATTCCAGGAAGTGATAAGAGGCCTTACATTAGTATTGCTGAATTTTCACTTCCCTTGCGTTTTTGTTGAAGCCGCCCCTTAGGAAATAAGGCATATCCTAGTAAGTACTAATATCTTAAAAAGAATCAATTCGTATAGTTTATCTTGTGTAAGTGTTGATGTATCATGGAATTAAAATATGGAAGCATGCAGTGGTCATCCTGACTGATGGTCGCATTCTTCCTGGTTTAGTGCCCAAATCCTGATTTCAATGATCCAGAGCATAGGTGGAGGATGATACAAAGGTCTCTAATAGAAGCTATAGCTGATTTGCTCGCTTCAGAAGGCAAGGTACAAATTTTAGGCTTCATCTTATGCCATCATGTTATTGATTTGCAATTCTATCGCCTCATATTAGTGATAATACCTCTTTCACATTTCGCTTTATATATATGGGGGAGTGCAACGGTCATATTATGATGGTTTATAAGAAGTGCTTTCATGGGTCTCCTAGAAACAATTTTCTTGCTTGCCTGGTATAAGGCTACTTCATCTAAATCTCTTCATGCCTGCTTTGGTGTGAACCGCATTTGGCATATTGTATTACAATAATAACAAATTACAATAATAACAACTCCTCCGAGTATGGCTCTCGCTTTTCGCGGGATTTGGGGAGATTCAGAAGAAGACAGTCTTATCTCTGCAAACATGTCTGCCTACAGAGAGACATGTTGTATTAAGATATTGAATAATATCCACTATGATTTTCTGGAGGACTCTTGAATATTGTTTATCTACAACGCATTGAATGACTACATAATCTGATTGTTTTGGGAGGAGAAGGTTTGTTGACTAGGATGTGCAAAATCTGATAGTAACAAACTTTAGCACATATAGAACTCCAGCGTAGTTTCTAGAGTCTGCTGAAGCTCAGGTTTAACAGATAAATTGACTACCATCTTTGGCTCTTCCCATAAATTCTAGGTCTTTCTCCAATCAGATGTGGAAGAGGTGGCCCTGAGAATGAGGAAGCAGTTTCTGGAAGAAGGAAAGGGGGAGCTTGACCTTCTACGTGATGATGATGGTGATATCGCACTTCCCTCTACAGGATGGCTAAAAGAGAACCCATTTGGAGTACGGTCCGATTGGGAACGCCATGTCATTGCCCGGGGAGCTCCCATGTATAGGTTGATGCTCATCAAAAGATAGCCTCAAGTGATGAAGGTTGTGGAGAATTTTATTTTTTTTCCCCTTTATATTGTCAGAAATGCGATCATGAAGAAATTATGAATTTTAATCAATTGCAGTTTGGAGAAATTTCTTCCTTGAAATTTAGAATAGGGCAAATGGCACGATGACTTTCTCCTCCCAAGTAAACGAGTACTCTGCAGTCGATCCTTTGTAAAATATGTACCACGTGTGTTACCTCGCCCGCTCCCTAGAACTAGTTCATCATGCAAGTGAATATAGCATCATTCTCTACGATTGGAGATAGGAGAGCGTAGATAGGCTACTTGCGGGAACGTATTTCGACTAGTGTTGTTTCTAGATTATTTTGGGCGAGTCTCGCGAACTCAAATGCAACGAAAAATTCCCGAGAATCATGTAATGGTGACCACGAACTTGTGTTCATTACATATATAATAATGCCCAAAAGGCAACCGAGCTCCATTTCATATTCTCAAGCCAGGTCCTCCCCTCCCCCGCCCCCCCCGGGGCCCATGTCCATGTGAAAATGACTGCAAATGCTGAAATAACTTGTTACTCTTTGCCAACCTAAAATATTTTGCTGTAAAATTTTTTTTTTCTATGATTGAAATTTTAAGACTTAATGCTTGTTGACCCTTTTTTTATATTTTTGCAATTTGTCTGACATTTTTTGTGCATGAAAAGATTTTCTAGAATGTATATAGGAAGAAAGTAAAAGCAGAAGTAAGCCGCCTCTTCTTTTTATAGTTGTTCTTGATTACAAGAAGGATTCGTCCCATCTCTCATGACAGCACCTTAAGAAACCATTATTTATGCAGGTTATTTAGCAATGGTTTTGTTCTTTTGTGGTAATTATGTCTTGATTTTTACAGTTTTAAATCATGAGCAAGTCCTCACTCATTTATGCAGTCACACGGTAGTCATTCTCTTTTAAGGCCATGTAAAAATGACTAATGTACTTGAGTATGTGAACTTATTGACCACATTATTGCAACATGGCATATAAGGACAGTTGCATGAGCTCAATGGCCATGTTCATCTCATTTTCTCAGAAAAATTTTAAATCTATATAAACAAACAAAGCAGAAACCACTATAGGTCACACAAACTTCTCAGTCAGTTTAGTTTTTGAATACACTCAATTCGTATCTAGGATACAATCGCATTGCCTGATCATGGTTTCACCATATCTTTTGCTCAGGTTTATATCTTGAAATCTCTTTCATTCGATAAACATTTCAAAGGCACCTCCCATACATAAAAATCAGCATCTGGATATGAATGCAGAAGACAAATTTGAATTCCACTGGGATCAATTGCTTCTTACATCAATTAGCAGATATATGTTTCAATACAGCATCTGCAGACTCCTTCGCAAAATGCTTTTGCCTAAACTGTACGTATGGATAACCAATTGAGGAGAGAAAATGTGCAGGTTTTGAAAATGAAAGAATTTCATACCACACTTGATCGTTGTCATCTAGCTGCACAGAGAAGCGTTCTTCCCCAGCCTGAATGGCCAAGATACAAGTAGTTTAGTGATGGAATAATGTTGAAAACTGAACATTTATATGATGGTTTTATATGTAGTCAGGGAAATTGCAATGTTTGGATGCGATGAGCATCTAACTACATGCTCAAAAAACATCTCAAGCCATGTTTTCGCAAGCTTTAATTCAACAAACCTTTTTTTTTTTTTGGGGGGGCTAAGTTTTTTGCGAATTATGAAGGAGACCACAGCTAGTTTTGTCAATAAAATCTCTGTTTTCCTTTGGGGTTGGGGGGCGGCGGAAATGAGGAGGTTGACAAACAATTTGGATTAGATTCTGTATATATCAGACTCTATGCTTCCGTCGCATCCAAAAAAGATTACAGAAAAAGATAATTCCTTTTGGGAGGAGGATTGATGCGGATGAAGAAGAAAGAGAATTTGTCTAACATTAGGATTCTAGGATTTATTATAACATTTGAAAACATATGGTATTTTGATATTTTTATGCAATTTTGGTAGGTTTATTTATAAGCTATTTTAGATAAATCAAGATAATGATATTTAGGATTACTTAGGTAATATCGAATTTCCTATTTTGTATACGTTTGGTTTAGATGGTTTCCTAATAGTATTGTAAGTCTAAGCTATTATATATAGATATTTTGTGTTACGTTATGATTATCGATTATCGATTATTGAATATTGATTATTGCATGAATAATGATTTCAGCACAGAGATGCTAATCTCTTTCTTCCCTCTTTCTTTCTAAGGTTCTTCGTTCTTCCCTTTTCTCTACCTGATCTCCATCGACTTGGTATCAAAGCAAATTCTCGATTCTTGGCCAATCTCGATCCCAATTTCCGTTGCCAACTAAGCTAAGGTTTTGAAACAGTTGAAAACAAAAATAATAAAAATTTGTTGTTTCAAACCTTCAAACCCTCATCCCTACCATCATGGCCACCATACCCTGCCATTACTGCCATCACTCACTGCTGCCAGCCATATGTTCTGCATGCTGCATATTTTTATCCCCAAAAAGTTTTGATCTTTGACCCTTGAAGGGGGGGCGGAAGAAATAAAAGCTGCCTGAAAATCGTTCTAGAACTCTACACCTGGTGTTTGCTACATTGCTCATGCTGGTTGCTCTATTCTATGCTAGATTATGTGTTGCTGCATAATTTACACTGATGTTTGATACATAAGCATGGGTGATGATGACCCAGAATGTTCCATATATATGGTTATTCATCATCAATTATATTCAATAACAAACAGGATACTTTATGAAGTGTTCTGTTACAGACCAAACAGGAGAACTCATCTCAAAAGACTAGCCTATTAGGTGAGAGTCCATTTGATCTATAAACCCCTCATCAGTTGCCCATACAACCGATGTGGGACAAGTCCCATACCTTGCAACTGGTCAAATCCGTAACATTCGACCCCCTTTAAGGGCCAACGTCCTCGTTGGTCACGGCTGGCTTTCCCAGGCCACCACTCCGAGTTCTCGTTGGACACGGCCACGTTGGTCACGGTTGGCTCTTTCCCAGGCCACCACCACTCCGTGGGCCACCACTCCGAGGCCTCGTTGGTCACGGCCACGTTGGTCATGGCTGACTCCCCCAGGCCACCACTCCGAGTCCTCGTTGGCCACGGCCACGTTGGTCACGGCTGGCTCCCCCAGGCCACCACTCCGTGGCCCACCACTCCGAGTTGGCTCTGATACCAATTGATACAGAACTTTGGAAGAGCTCATCCCAAAAGCTAGCTCAAGGGTTGGAAGAACCCAAAGCCTATATAAACCCCACATCAACCCCCCATATGATCGATGTGGGACTCAAGTCCCATACCTTGCAATTGGACCGTAACCATCATGTGTCCGCACCCTGAGTCACGAAAAGGGCTACCTAAGGAGAGGGCTACCTGTGTAATAGAGTGAAGCCGTCTCAAAAGGAGAAAAGGGCTACCTAATTACCAGAGTGAAGTCGTCAGGACGACGGTTGCGGAGCGTGGTGGATTGTTACGGTCCAATTGCAAGGCATGGGATTTGAGTCCCACATCGATCATATGGGGGGTTGATGTGGGGTTTATATAGGCTTTGGGTTCTCCCAACCCTTGAGCTAGCTTTTGGGATGGGCTCTTCCAAAGTTCTGCATCATGTTCTCACTATGTGGATATGTGGAAGAGGTCGTGAGATATAAGCGATTAGTTGATTTTCATGCTTGTGTCAAATTTTACACGAGGAGAGCTGGAAGAAGAGTTTGTCATGACCTTCAAGGAAGGTACATATATGATGATTCGTGTAAATTAGAATTATGGCCTGCCCACTTTAGAAATCTTCCTGGTTGTTGAGCCTATGAAGCTAATATAGTCAATACAACTTTGAAATCTAAAAATGCATGAAATTGCTTCCTATGATCTTGCTGGAAGGTATTCTGGTGCCTGGTGCCGATAGTCTGCTTCCACAACTTCATCGCAATGAGAGAGGAAGTCATAACTAAATATGAGTTTACCATGCAAAGCCTTGGTCGAGGTACTAAGATTAGGAAAGAGGCCTTCAACACCGAAATGTTAGTACCAAGAGATCAAAACTAGAAGAACTCGACAGAAAAATGGAAGAACTACAAAATGGAATTATGGAAGATATTTTAGAATTTGTTAAAATAATGGATGCTAGGCGGAATGAACTCAGAGAATCGCTTCATAAAGTAAGTAACGAAAACTTGTTGAATACTGAAACTTAATCAGGCGGCGTTATAATGGTACTAGTACATGGAGAAACAAAAGAAAAGTCTACTGATTCGGTTTTGACAACTTTGTTAGAGGTTACTGAAGCTAACTAAAGGACCTACCCAAGTTAAGAGTTTTACTCCAGAGATAAAAGTACAAGAAACTTGCGACACAGAAAGTCAAATTTTAAACAAGGAAATTGAGCATCAAATAGCATATGAGGGTGTTAAATTGTTAATTGTATTGACTATATCATCGATTTCTATCTCTCAGTTGTCAAAGACCTCGTCTGATTCTCTTAAGGTTACTTCTCATGGAAAAAATTCGAAGAATTTTTCTTGTTGCTTTTTCCTACATATCGACGTTGGGTTTGTGGTTTAACTTTCTCATTCTAACCCACTAAAAAACTCTAGTACAAATTTTTTCTAACCGGGGAGAATGATGCGGATGAAGGAGAAAGATAATCTATCTAATATTAGGACTCTAGAATTTATTTTAATATTGGAAAACCTATGGTTTTTCATATTTTTATGTAATTTTCATAGGTTTATTTATAGGCTATTTTAGATAAATCAAAATAATGATATTTATGGCTTGTTTGGTTGGAGGTAAATAAAGATGTAATGCAATAAAAATTACAAGCCTAATTATATTACCATGTTTGGTTATTAAAAAGATTATGTAATTAAAATTACCTTGTAATAGAAATAACATAGAAGCACGTAATGGGAATACCACAGCAAACCCCTAAACAATTCTATTTACATTACTTGAGGTAATCAAAACCCAACCCAAATAATGAAATCCGATACCCCCGAAAAAGCCTCAACTTCTTTTTCTCTCTCACCTCACAACAGTCTCTGCCATGGCGATCTAAACTCTGAAGCTTTCTTTCTCCTTCTTCATTCGCTATTCCTCAGCACCATCATCATCATCATCATCATCATCTTTTTATTCTGCGTCGTCTTCTTCTTCGTGATGCCCTATTATCATAAGACTATAGCCTTCCGCAAAGCTATTCATCCGCCATCTCCGTTCTGGTAATCTGCTTCTTCGTTTTAAAGATTTATTATGCAGGTATAATATTCATTGTATGTGATTAATTGAAGTTAATCTCTCTGGTTCGTCGGAAATTAGAGCTAATTTTTCTCAATTTCAAGTTGTTATAGAGCTGATCTTGCTGCTCGCTGTGGATCCTCCTCTTTCTCTGTCCAAAATCATTGTAAGCTTCTCAATGCTACTCACATGTTTCTGGGTTTCTGATTTTGTTTCTGAATTTTAGATGTTTCTGATTTTGTTTCTCAATGCTACTCATCCTATGCTCCTCAATTTCAAGTTATTGTGTTAATTGGGTGCAAGCTTTTGTTTCTGATTTTTGGATTGTTGGAATACTACCCATCTAATTTTTAGATTGTTGGATGACTATATTCGACTGCTTTGGAAATGCTATGAATGTCCTCTGTGTTGGACTGTATTTCTCTGAAGAAGGAGTGTCTGTAGATTGTTGTAAGGTTCTGTTTGTGCTCTTTGGGAAATTTCAACCGTATAAATTGGAGAGTAGATTTCAATGTTCTGTTTGTAAAGCCAAGGGATTGGTTTTTTGTGGGTTGAATTGAAATCATGTAAAGGTGGGTTCTCCTTTTTGAGAGATGGGTCACGGTGGTGGAGGGAGAATTGGGTTTTCTTTGTTGAGATTAAAATCTCCGGTAGTTGTGAAAGTGAAAGCTAGGATAATTTTTCAAAAGCTCAACCGCTAAAATGGTGTAAAAGTTGGCATGCAAATAGAGTCCAGACTTCCCATTTCAATGGCTTTGATTTTTCCCCCATCTGGGTCATTGTTAGAGATTTCTGAGATCACTTACATCATATATATGAACTGCAGTCAAGTGCTTGAAGATTACTCTATGTAGCTATTCCAACATTTAACTTATCTTACATATATGAATGCTTAAAGCCATCATTGTGACATATATATATATATATATTATATATATATATATATATATATATATATATATATATATATATATATATATATATATATATGGTGAGTCTCTAAAGGATATTGAATTGCAGTCAAGTGCTTGGCATATTTGTTGCAGTTAGGCCATTAGTTTTGTGTTGATTTTTCTATAAAAGCAAAAAAGAAAGTGCCGCTGCTGCTTGAAATTTGATTGTACAACTTACTGCAGGTTTCTGCTTAGACAGGTTGTACAACTTACTGCAGGTTTCTTGTTATTCAAGCTGTGTTCTGGTCTTGTATTCTGGTCTCTTTGGAAGTGTATTCTAGTCTGGTATTCTGGTCTCTTTGGAAGTGTATTCTTCAGCATGTCTGGAAAGCATTCCTAATATCAGTGTGGTCTCTTGTTATTCAAGCTGTGTAAGGTACAAATAACCTTACTGCAGGTTCTGAGGTTAATGGCTTCACCAAAAGATCGTGGTCCGGGGAAAAACAAAAGAAAATGGAAAGAAAAGAAGATGATGCACTCATTGAAGTTCTTAAAGATCTTGTCAACGGTGGAACATCATTCAAAGCCGATAATAGGTTTAAACCAGGGTTTCTATACACTGTTGCAGAGAAACTTAAAACCAAATTGCCCGAAGCAAATCTAAAAGCTCAGCCACATGTACATTCTCGACTTCGACACTTTAAAGGCATATATAATGTTGTACATGATATGGTAGTTGGAAGCGCACATGTGGATTTGGATGGGACCCAGAAACAAAATCAGGTGGCCGAGAAAGAAGTTTGGAAAGCTTACGTGAAGGTAAGATCGTTCAACCTCATTTTTTTCATTTTCTGGCACAAGTGGTTCTGGTCTCTGGTCTCTGTATCTCTCTCTCTCTCTCTCTCTCTCTCTCTCTCTCTGTGTGTGTGTGTGTGTGTGTGGAATTTCAGCTTTTCTAGTTCTGACCTTGAGTCTTTGGCACTGGTTCTGGTTCTTCATTTTCTGGTTCTGGTTCTGGTTCTGCATTTTTTGGTTCTGGCCTTGTGTTTGCAACTGGCAGCTCCCAGTTTTAGTGTTTATTTTTTTAGTGTTGATTTGGTGGGATTTTCTAGGATTATGAATGCTTTGGAAGCTCCCAGTTCATTAGAACTTGCCCTTGGTGATGATGGGAAGCACTCAGTTTACATCTCAGCCTATTTTTAATTGCTTTAGAAGCTCTTTTTAATAGTTGTATTCTAATATTATTAATACTTCATGATACAGAATCACCCTAGAGCTAATGATTGGAGAGGCAAACCGTGCCCTTATTATGAGGATTTGTGCATTATATTTGGAAAGAATCGGGCTTCGGGGAAAGATGCTCAAGGCCCTGAAGAAATGGAAGATGAGGTGAATGAAGAGGGAGAAAATGAGGAGTCAAGTAAGAAAGATGAACCTGAATCCTCATATACTCAAGAGCCTTCTGAGGTTGAGGCAAGTTCTGCGAAATCTGGGAACTTAGGAAAACGGGTAAGAGCATCTGATAACTTAGTTAAAGGCTTATCAGAAGTTGCATCTATTCTCGGGAGAGAGATAAGGGCTGCTAGTAGCAACATCAGTCGAGCTATCGGCTTTGATGTCGAGTTAAGTGAGAAGCGCTCCAAATTGAATGAAGAATTGGCTAACTTGAGTTTGACAACCATGGAGAGGCATCGAGCGGCAAGAAAAATTGCATCTAAGCCGATGTATTTTTCAGTATCCCTAATATCGAAAGAAAAGAGTGGGTGCAAGCTCTTCTTCGAGGGGATATTTAGACCTCTCTTGGTGTTGGACTTTTCATTTGACGGAACATTATGAAACCTATGCTATGTAGTTTAGATATTTGTGGTTATTGAAATTCCTCATTTATGTTTATGTTTAATGTTGGGTTAAAAGTGTTTCAAAATTGGTTAAACAATTACTAAGTTTAGTACTTAAGTTTGAATTAGTCCTTTTATTTAGAACAAATATTTCTAAACAAAGTTGAATGCAAAGTTGATTCCATTACATATTAAATAGCTAACCAAACATGGTAATGGAATGGTATTTACATTACCTTATGCAATTAGATTATAACCAACCAAGCGTGGTAATGCAATCACTATTGCATTACATCTCATTTCCATTACATTACATTATTAATTACATTACCACCTAATTGCATTACATCCAACCAAACGCTATCTTAAGATTATTTAGGTAATTAGGGTGTTTGGTAAATGGCTTCTTGTATGGCTTTTTGCTCAAAAATAGCTTTTTTTTGGTGATTTTAGCTGTTTGACTAAGTCAAATAGCTATTTTAGTTATTTGGTGAATGTTTTTTGGAATAGCTTTTTCACCGCGAAAAGCTGTTTTTCAAAAAGCTAACATTTGTAACTTTTTCAAGTTGGCTGTTTGGAGATTTAATATAAAAGACTAAATTGCCCTTGATTAAATATCATAAACAAAATTCATATATTTTTCTTGCACTTTCCCCTCTATGTTTTTACTTGCTTCTTCAAATTCAAACTAAATAATGATAAATAGTAACCACACCTTCACAATTTATTTTAGTGGTTGATAAAAACATAAAATCATTAATTTTTGCTAATTATATATTAATACTAAATGTAATGTAAATTTTAATTCTCTATTTCTACCGCTTCCCCAAAAAAATCAATTCCTATTGAAAGAAAGTTAAACTAATAACAAATAGAAATTTTTCTAAGTGAACAATAAAATAAGGTTGTGTTATGGGCCTTAAATATCACATAACTTTTAATTTAGATTGAAAAGAAAATTAGACAAAAAAATAAGTCATGTATAAATCAATAAGAAAACTTAATAACAAATAATAAAATGTGATTATATAAGTGAAGGAAATTTTCACATATTACGTAAATTTAATTCATATTAAAAAAGAAATAAGTGACCAACTAATTAAAAAAATTCATCTTTAGTGGTAAATAAGAGATATGGACATAACTGGAATTTTATCAAATATGTTTTTTTAGAAACAGCTAATTTTACCAAACACCTTTTTTAAAAACAGCTGATTAAAACAGCTAATACAAACAGAGCTAACACCAAACAGCCAATAGAAACGGCTAACAGCTAACAGTTGTTTGCCAAACAGGGCCAATAGTGAGTTTCTTATTCTATATCGGTTTGGCTTAGCTAGTTTCCTTGTAGTGTTCTAGGTCTATAGGTCATTATATATAGAGTTTTGTCTTGGTTTATGATTATCTATTATCCATTATTGAATATTGGTTATTAAATTTATTTCCGTAAAGAGATGTCATCCCTTTCTTCCCTCTTTCTCTCTAAAATTCTATCTTCTTCCCTTTCCTGACTGAAATTTGATGTGGAGAGAAAGAGGGCAGCATACGAAAAGCAAACAAGAGGCAGGACTGGAACAATTTGAACCACGATGATCAGTGGTGAAGCTAGAGGCTAAAAGGGGGAACAACCCACATTCAACTTTTATATTTGCAGGGGGGGTAATACTAAAATTCTTCGCAATTCTATGCACTCTATAAAAACGTAACAGCCAAAAACAACTTCTGCAGACTAATCAAGGGGGCCCTTCGGTCCACTAAATCCTTCACTACGGATCATGATCAAAGAATTTTCTATCTGAATACAAAGATCTACTGCTGAAAGTGAAAGGATTCTTACCAGTAAGTGACCTTGAAGAGTGCCACTACCAAAGCTGAAAGAGGCTTTCACCTTCCCAGTACTTTTGTTCTCATTAACATAGGCAATTTGAAGGGGCATCATCAACCATGGAAAGAACTCTTTGACACAAACACAAAACTTCACCCCAGTTTTAACAGGAGTTGCAGGCTCGACAAATGTCCAGCTCATTTGGAAATGCCTGTGCATAAAGATGAATGAAACATGCTTGAATAACTTTGAATACGGTTTATGAACCATGAACCTTTGTGTGATAATCACAGAACTACCTCCAATTCTGAAGTGCATCCTTTCCTTTCTCGTATGTCTCTAGTCCAGAACCGATTAGGACACAAGCATGATTAAGCAAGAAACCCGCCTTCAAGAGCTGCTTATCTTTCTGAAGAGAGGAGACTGGCTGAGCTGTAGCCCCTTTATGTTTACCATCATAATTGAAGGAACCACACCTACAACAGTTTGATTTTTTTTTTGGGGGGGGGGGGAGGAAGAAACAGTGGTCAAGAAAGTTTAGCTGACGCAAAAGGAAAGAAAAAGAATAATGATAAGCTTTTATATACCACCTGGTTTCATCCAAAGTTATCAGTACTGTGCTGCCCATCATAATGGTTTTTTCACTCGAATGATATAAACCAGACTTACACAATGTTGTATTGATTCATACAGTCTTAAAGAACTTTTATCAGGCATCAGACAGTTCAGATAAGAATAGTCCACTGTATGCTAATGCAGACCAGTATAGGTCGCTTCTGTCAGTCCATTATGAATGAGGCCGACCAATGACACTAAGTAGGACATGCAAGAATACAAGGAACGGTACATAAGATTTGGAAACGTTCATAAAACAAAACTAAAAAGGCATAGTGAATCATCAGAAGAATCAGGAGTTACTTCTCCAGGCAAGCTTTTTGATCTTTAGGTGATGGGCGAGTCCAACATAGGAAAACCATTTCCTACCAAAAGTAAAAGCAACTTTTAGGTTATGAAATGGACAAAAAAAATTCCAATCTGAAGTTGAATAAACTAGTAATGGAACTCAAAACAAATAAATCCATGTACCCACTTACCTAGAACAAAAAAGAACACAATAGAAAACTTTAGAGTCCGACTATGTAAATGCATTCATTACATAACCTCGATCATTCAAATTGAGCAGATGACACCCAGTTCACACTTCACAGTACAGAATTGAAGACATAATAGAATATACAGTTTGCCTTTGCCCCCCCCCCAAAAAAATCATATCCACCAAACACCCCATCCCCCCCCCCCCCCCAAAAACAAGCACACACACAAGGGAAAAGGTAAAAGGAAAATCAGGATCATGACTGACCTTCCTACTGATTGAACTACAGGAAAAATACAGGTCATGACTGACCTTCCTACTAATTGAACTTGAATTCTATATACAGCAAAGAGTAGAAGCTCAATGCACAAAAGTTTCAGGTGATCCACTAAACCCAGCTCCATCTAAGCGAGCCCCATTCCAATTTCTTCCATAAAGGGAATAAAGTCATTTTGACAATAAATGAAACAGATGATGTTCAATGCCCGCATTTCCCGTAATCCAGCTGTTCAACTGACACTAACTCAACAACCCAAAAATCAGCAGACAGATCAAGGCATAAATGATGTCTAAATGATAGTGGCTGAACCGAATTTCTTGCTCAAACTTTTATATATTTGGATGCATAATTGGAACAAGATGTCAAATTATATAAAGCAAAGATCTCAGCAAGCAGATGAAGTTTATTCCTCAGAAGCATAGGAATGAATTTCAAAAATAGGAAAACGATGAATATACTACTCAATAATGTCATTCCATTCACTTATCATTTCACACCCCCAACCCCTTCAAAAAGGGGAGAAAACAGTTGTTATTTGTCTTCTGAAACTACGGTGAACTAAAATTCAAAATTTTACTCCACTATCTGCCAAATAAATGAATTGATTGATTACATGGATTTTGGGCTTTCGAACACACCACAACACCCCTCCCCCCCAAAAAAAAAAGGGCAAAACCAAAAAAACAAAAAAAAAGGAGGAAAGTTAGGAAAACAGAAGATGGGAGGTACCTCAAGGTTGTTTTGTTTCCAGAGGGTGACTCAAGGCGGTTGTAACTTGCAAGGTTGAAACTTGAATGGTTATATCATATTCTGAAAGAACGAGATAATGAGACGCAGACGGCGCAAAGAGGCGCCCCCCCCCCCCCCCCCCAAACCACCCAAATTGCCACTGTGTTATCGTTTTGAGAAGTTGCAGCCTTAATACCTTATTACTTTTTTTTTTTGTGCGTCAACAGATAATACATATTTTAATTATCCTCCTCCGAGCTGGTATAGCTTGTTTATATCCTTAAGTATAGGCCTAGGTACTTTGAAAATTCGTATGAATCTAAATCTTTGATTATACGTATTATAGAAACAAAAATAACTTTTGATCGAATTGGAACACTTAGGCTTCCTCAAGCCACCAAGCACACAAAAAACATCAAGCAAATTAGTCTGTATATCCATTGCTATCTATCATTTTTCATGTGCTATCTTGATAGCGTATTCAATTGCCATTAATTATGTGGCAAATGCATTCTCAGCCTGAACAAGTTGGGATGTGCATTAAACTCTTTGCATTCCACAATAGTTAGTCACTCCTATGCATCTCTCAACCCTTATTGCTTCCAAACTCCATCCATTATGAATGTTACCTTAGGCATTATGTTACACTTACCCCAAGAATGAATATAAAGAGCAGATATCACTGGACCACTGGTTATGGTTGGGGACTATAGGTCTATCATCCTTGGTTGGTTCTTCTAATGAGCATAGGTTGTTGATGATGTTGTAATAACCTATTTTAAAACAAAATTCGTATTTGAATTAAATGTTGGGTGTTGATCCCATTTCCTAGTGTGTTCATATTTGACTATATATTCACCTATTTTAGTGTAACCCTATATGATGGTATCCTCACCGATCAGAGGCGTAGTCACCACAACTAGTATTAGTTGGTGAGTACTTGATTACCTATTACAATAGGCAAACCATGGTTCCTAATTTTTTTAAAAATAAATTCTTCAAAATAATAAATGGGGCTAGGATGAGGGGAAAAAGGGAAACAAAGAGCTTATTAGTAACGTAGGTTAAAATTATATTGAAAGAGTTAAATTTTTATTCAAACAAATTAAAAATTAATTTCTTTTTTCATCTTGATAAACTGATTAATAGATAAAATACAACCTTTTTTATGCAAATAAATAAATAATAAATTTTTATAATTTAATAAAGAAAAATCTAAAAAAATTAAGTTTGTTACAAATTATATTGTTATTGTTATTGTTGTTGTTGTCATTGTTATTGAGCAAGTAGGAGCTGACTTCACCTGTCTTTTCATCCAATCTCCGTTAAATCGATCAATCTCTTACTTAGAAGGTTCATGAGCTGATTAAGAAAAACACAAGGCCGTTGGAAAGAAGATATCATTAGAGAGAATTTCATGTCTTGCGATGTTCATATGATTCTAAATATTCCACTATGGAGCTCTTAGCCAAGAGACAAGATTATTTGGCATCATATAGCTAATGGAAGTTTTTCTGTTCGCTCTACTTATCATTTGAAGATGAATTAGAAGAACCTTAACCTAGAGGCTTATCATATGCGGATTCTAATTTATGAAAAATATTGTGGAGCCTTGAAATCCAACCGAGGGTTAAGATTTTTGCCTGGAGATTATGTGCTCCCAAAGAGATGCAATTTAGTGAGCTAAATTCCTAGCTTGAATATTCCTTGTGCTATCTATGGTTGTCACATGGAATTCGAGGTACACATTCTCCTTCAATGACTTATTGGGCTGTAGATCTAGGAATGTAGCTAAAAAGTGTTTATAGAATACAAACTATGGTACGATGAGGGATTGTGTTGAGATGGTGGCTAAAGCATTGTCCTTTTAGTAAAGAAGAATGGGTAACTCTGCATTTGCTAGTAGACCTCCGCCCAACAAATGACTTCCCACTACTCGTTGCCGTGCACATGATTGATTCGACCATGGGACATGAAGAGACCTTTATGAATTGTACTGTAGGATATAATCAAATCTAGATGGCACCATAAGATCAAGAAGCCAAAGCCGTTCGCACACCCAAAGTCATCTTCTACTATAAAGTAATGCCCTTTGGTCTGATGAATGCGGGATCAACATATCAATGTGTAGTGCAGACTATCTTTGATAACATATTGCATAAAATAGTGGAATGCTAAGTTATCAATCTTGTGGTCTAGTAAAAAAGGCGGTTGGACCGCCTACAAGACCTTCGTAAAATTTTCAATAGGTTAGGGAAATGTCAACTAAAGATGAATCCACTTAGGCTTACATCGGGTGTCATTTCAGGGAAGTTCCTACGTTTACAGTTCACCATAGAGGCATCGAGATTGATTAGGCCAAAATTAAGGCAATCCAATAGATGCTTACCTTGAAAAGTCTCAAAGAGATGCGGGGTCTTCAAGGCCATTTGGCGTATATTAGAAGGTTCATATCCAACCTCTCCGATCATTGCTACCCATTCCGCCACCTCATGACATTTAAAAGGGACCATCATGTCAAAAAAGCCTTTGATAGTATCAAAAAGTACTTGTTGAATTAGCCAGTTTCGGAGGGGCACCAATTCCAGGCAAGTCTCTGTACTCTATATTGTAGCTCAAGAAAAGTCCTTGAGGGCATTATCCGCTTATGAAAATGAGAAAGGAAAGAAAGAGCTCTTTATTAATGAAGTCACAGTTTGGTAGGGTTTGAATTGAATTATTCCCAATTGAAAAGATATGGTTGGCTCTCATATTCGCCTTTCAAAAATTAGGCATTACATGTAAGCTCAGACAATGCGGGTGATTTTCAACGTTGATACCATCAGATATATCTTGTGAAGGACAATTCTAAGTAGACGACGTGCAAAGTGAGTTGTAATCTTGAAGTAGTATGACCTTGCTTACATACCGTAAAATGCAATTAAAGGGCAATAATAGTTTTTGCCTCCCCTGAAAAGCATATCCTCACTTCATTTGTGCTAACTCAGCTATGTTCAAATAATGTGGCTGAATATTAAGCATTGATCTTAGGCTTCTATTGAAGTAGTAATCAAAGGCCTAGAAATATATGATGATTCACAATTGGACATTACGCATCTTCTCGAGGAATTCGAAGTCAACAAGGATGACCTCATGTTGTACCACAAATATGCTTTACGATTGCTTGGCAAGCTTAAAACAGTCAAATAAGAGCATGTTCCTAGAAGTGCAAATAAGATGGCCGATGCACTTGCAAATCCTGTAGCCACTTTGCCACTAGGGGCAGAAGAAGGCATGAATGTATTTATTTACCAACAGTGGGTTGATGAACCCCTCAATGAAGACCCTAAGGAAGACATCAATGAAGTCAATGTTCAAGAAGTCGATGAAGAAGATTGGTGTTAGCCACTCATTGATTATTTACAACATGGGAAGCTCTCTAATGGTCCAAGATATAAGATAAAAATTCAGCAAAAGTTCCCCACTTCCTTTATTTCAACAGGATGCTTTATTAATGCTCCTTCCTTGCCTTTGGTTGGGATGTTTAGATAACAAACAAGCTAGACAAATAATGGAAAAGGCACATTCAAGAATATGTGGTGCACAAATTGTATGATCCCATCAAAAAGATGGGTTACTATTGGCTTACTATGATGCAAGATAGCATTGACTATGAAAAGAGATGTGAGGCACGCCTATTCCATGCTAATTTTTATTCGTCAACCCCCTAAACCGCTCCATTTGACTATATCATTTTAGCCATTTGAAGCTTAGGGGCTTCACGTTGTACATTCTATCATTGTGAAGTCTATTGCCGGGCACTCATACATCTTGGCGGCAACTAACTACTTTTCAAAATAGCTAGAAGCAATCCCTCTAAGAGAAGTCAAAAAGGAATGTCTTTGATTTCATTCGGACCTATATCATTTATCGCTATGGTGTGCCTCAAAACATTATCATTAACAACAAAAAACCATTTGCTAACAAGCTGGTGGCTAGCATCTGTGGAAAGTTCAAATTCAGTCAACACGGGTCTTTAATTTACAATGTATCTGCGGATGGATTAGTAGGGGTAGTCAACAAGACTCCTTGCAATCTATTAAGCACAGTGGTGGCAACATCCAAGTAGGATTGGCATGAAAGATTGGGGGATGCTCTCTTGGCATATAAGACCACATACAAGACACTAACTCGGTCAAGTCCTTTCGCTCTCATATATGGAGTTGAAGTCATCTTGCCTCTGGAATGTCATATTCCATCACTTCCCATAGCCATTTAAGAAGGCTTGACAAAAGACGAAAATCATAAGCTTCGGCTAGCAAAACCAGAGGCTCTTGATAAAAAAAGACTTTAAGCACAATGAAAGTTAGAATGCTATCAAGCGTGCTTATCACTAGCATTTAGTAAGAGGATTATGCCGTGTTAATTTGATGTTGGAGATCACATTGTTATAGTAGAGAGGCCAAACAATATGATTCATAAAAGTGAGGGCAAGTTCAGTTCCAAGTGAGATAATCCACATGTGGTATGAGAAGTCTACAACAATAGCGCGTACAAGATGGTCGATATGGAAGGAATGCAAGAACCATGAATGTGAAGTTCTTAAATCCTTATTGTTCTTCATGTATTGATACTTGTAAATCTTTTAAATGTAAGCCTAAACTGTTTATTATTTCAAGTCAAATTCCATTGTACTACTCCTAACCTGCAAGAGTATAAATTGTAAATGGCTAAACAAGGAAAAATTTTTTCCTAGTTGTTTGAACTGCGTATGGCTTGTTCCTTTATGGTATTGTACTCCCTTAGGAATGTATGCAACTTGGGCATACACTTGAGTAAAGCCAAAAATAATTGGTTGATGCCAAACAAAGAAGGTCTTTTGATTTAGCTCACGGGTTGCCTAATGGCAAGTTGTGGATAGCTTATACCTTTGATGGAGGGATAGAGAGATTTAGTTTAGTATCAATTTACATGTTATTATAAGTTCAATAATTGTGAGATCCAATCACAAGACAAATGAACTGAAACACTTGTGCTATAAAGAACAAAGAAAATTTATTAACAAGGGGGAAGTGCATAAAAAATCAATCTCAAACAAGGGGCACTAGCTATGGATTCCTTAGGAAGTTCTTCAAACCTTCAAAAGATTCTTTTTAAGTAGACTCAATCTTTTTTAAACTAGCTTTTGTGGTTGCATCCATCACTTCGGTGGCATTAATTATGTCAATTTGACCCTACAAATCAATAAGTTTCTGCTTAGCATCTTGAAGCAAATGTACAGCTGACAATTACCTAAAATCTAAGATCTTTCTTTTGATCTTCTAAATGTTAAATCTCTTTCAGCAGCTCTTCACGCCTAGATTTCACTTACTTCAACTCAACCGCTATTGCTTTGTAACAGGTGCCTTCTATATTCAACCATTGGGATGCCTTATCAACTTTTCCCTACACCTTTATGCAATGCCTATTTTACTATTCAGTAATCGTTCGACCAGAGTAACTCTCGTGTAGATCCTTGAGGTTACAAGCCTGCTTGATTAGTCTTTCAATCTTGTTCTCTAAAGGAGTAACATCAACACCTCTTAGAAAGATGATGTCATAGTGGCTGTTGAAATCACCACTAAGAGAAAGAAGTCCATCAAAGGAGGTGCAAGACACCTTGTCAATTAAGGCTTAACTAAACACCTGAGAAACATTCTGATCTATCTCTTTTATAATAGCATCAACATTATAGGCAGAAACACCTCCTTATGGAGCTCTCAGAGGACACTATGGATGGGGCAATAGTGAAGGAGCATTGGCTCTATAAGCGAACTCAACCTCAACGTTGTTTGGAGAACAAATACATTTAGAACCATTAAGTCTCGATCCACTATCAAATAAATTATTCCCAAAGCATTGTGTTCATTTAATCAATGGGAAACACTCAATTCCTAATGATAGAGGAATGTGTGCTAATTTGTCCTTGAAGTTCACATCGTCGCTTCCTCCCTATTAAAAAAAGGGGCAAGAAGACGAAAGTGAGATATATATTTGAAAAGAATCTTGTCAAAAAAAAGGAGTTACGATGCACTCAGTAGGGCTAGGATCAACATCCAGGACCCAACACCTTTTGGAGGCGATTTGATTACCCTTTTGGTACTTGGCTCACAAACTCTAACATGCAGTTTGTCTTGTCCATAAATCGTATAATTAATTATAGATTTAATCTTTTCTCTACATATCCTAGCAGGTGAAGATTTAAAATGTGCTTTAGCCTCGTGTGTCATCTTTATCGATGGAGTAATGTTTTGAGCAGGATTGCAAGGATAAGTGTCATCGTGATGGCGATCTATATTCTTGGGATCTTCACATGGGAGGAATCATCCTCTATTGATGAAACAAAACGCTCTAAGGGCTTTGTAGAATGAATAATCTTCATCTTGGACTTAAAGCCAAGTATGCCTTCTCCCCAGTGAAGAACATCAACCAGAAAATAATACTTGAGAGCCTATACCATAACATGTGAGCACATAGTAACAACGGAGCACTATTTTGGATCAAGAAGATTATTGAAGTCTAGGTCGAACATCCTAATGGAAACCAAATTGTCTATTGAATCGATCAGGGAAGCAATGCTCCATGACAAGGTTGTCTCCACAGTGGTGAGAGATAAAACTCGAATGGATGCTCATAAAATAAGCAAAGTTAATTCTTGACAACCTACCATCATCTGTGAAAGAATCCTTAAGTTGGTTGATGATGGATGAGTGCCAAGGAAAGCCTGTCCTAGAATCGATAGGTTCTCGGGCCTCTTCAAGATGACATAACTTAACTCAACCAAGGCCAGTAGACTTTACCATGTTTGAACTGGAGGGAGCCTTACAATCAAGCTTGTATTTATCAAGGTGTTTTGCTAACCATACGTAGAGGCATGGCCAGGAAAGTGGCCCTTACTCCTACTAGGTTATGAAGAACAAGAGATCTCACTAAGTTCCTAGTAGATACTCATAAGGATGGCTATAGGGAGACAATACCCTATACCTAATGCCATGAACAATTCAATGTTGAAGGTATCAGCATGAATATAACCAGCATATCTAACTGGCGAGATGAACATGCACAACCAACAGGACATGAATGCGTCCAGAAAAGTATGAATACTTCACTAGAAAGGCTCAAAACCCTATTCATACTTTTTGAAACCATGGTACTTGTTGGGACCCCGAAACCCAAAAGCAATCCATTGCTTTATAGTTAGCTTGCCGTTAGGACCTTGCATAAGGTTGTGGTAAGTAGCAAATAAATGGGTGCAACTTGGCGGAAGCTCATCTATAACTTCCCATTGAGTAGGAACGAGTTCAACATAAAGACGCCCTGGTAGTGGTAGCCCGAGGAAACTATGGATATCAAAGATATATATGGATACCTTTCCTTTAGGAGTATGCAAAGTGTTTGTTTCTTGACACCAATATTTACATAGTACTCAATTGAGGTCTAAACACAGATCGTACAGCAGCAGTGAAACACACAAGGTATTAAATAGATGACGGGCCATGAGTTTATCTTTACAACAAATCAGGAGTCCTCTAACCACTCCTAGTAAAGTTGCTTGTAAGTAAACTCCCCATGCAAAGGTAACCTAGCCATGATTTTTGCCTTAAATCTATGTCATAATGCAGGAATTGGTAAGTGGGGACATTCGTATCTGCCTTAGAGTGACTGGACAACAAGAATTTCTCCTCTATCTTCAAATTCTCGTTGGACTACCAAAGAAGGCTTGAAGAAACTCGGATGCAGTTAGACTTCTATATAGTTGCCATGGACATGTGAATTGACAACTTTATCTGCTTTTCATCTATGTCATTCTCACTTGGTTGGATGTGTAGAGAATACAGACTAAGTAACCATTTCGAATAGACCCTGTAACAATAGTAATAAAAAAAGAAGATTCAGTTGTATGGCTTGTTACTTATGTAAGCATTGCAATTCAATAATCAAATAATGACTAAAAATATCTTGGATATTAAAATTTTGGAGAATGAAATCAAAGACATAAGCAAATGCAAGCAAGGGTTCTTCAGCAAACAGGTTAGCCCATTGATGTACCAGAAGGTTGACACATTCAAAATTTAACCTTTATTAAGTCGAATTCACCTTTTTGTAGAATTTTTACCTTTGGAGAAGTTTGCTTTTATAGAATTCAAGTTTAACATGTTGATTTACCCAAAATGAGTAGACATTCAAAGGTTAACTAGTATTAAGTCAAAATTCACAGTATAATTTTTGCCTTTGTGGAATTTCGCTTTAAGAGAGTCAAGGTTAACCCGTTGATGTATCCAGAAGGGTTGGACATTCAAAATTTAACTAATATTATGTCCAAGTTCACCTTTTAGAGAATTTTCACCTTTGAGAAAGTTCACCTTGAGAACATTCAAGGTTAACTAATTGAAGTACCTAAAAGGGTTATATTCAAAGGTTAACCGATATTTAGTCAAAATTCAACTTTTGGAGAATTTTCACCTTTAGGGAGTTGACCTTAAATTTAAGATTAACTTCTTGTTGTACCTAAAAGGATTACACATTCAAAGGTTAATCGATATTAAGTCAAGGTTCACTGTTTGAAGAATCTTCGTGTTTGGGTAATTTCACCGTCATAGAATTTAAGAACCCGTTCACATACCCATGTGTGTGACACATTCAAAGGTTAACCATAATGAACAATTGCATGCTCTAGAAACAAAAAATAAAAATTAAAACACTAATAATGCCGCACAAATTCATAAGATGACCTTATACAAAAAAGGAGATCTAGGCAATTATGCAAGACATGTGCAAAATTTGCCCCGAGCTTATATCATCTAGGACAAAAAAGGGCATAATTAATTTCTTAATCTTGAAACTTGGATGATGATAATCAAGTATATGACATGCATTCAAAAGGAATCTCTTATTGTTTCCCATAGCAGCAAAAATCAATATAAAAATAAGTAATAACAAATAAGGGGAACGTGGCTTAAACGATTATTAAGAAAAATAACGCAAACAATGTTCCATGGCATGACAAATTGATGGCAAAATTTCCTCGAGGTGTTCTTGAACAAAATGTTTGCGATGAATTTTCCTCTCTATGCTTGTAACAAGACAAGCGCATTGGTTACTTTAGTCATTACTTGTAGGCCTCCAATCCCAATCACCCAAAGCAACTTTCACTTGAAGGATAACATCTAGAAGTCCAGTCAACCCACACGGACTTTGTTAAAAAAAAAAAAAAAATGTCTTGCTATAATCGTCCTTTGTTAGAATAAAAAAAGAGAATCAAATAAGAGGGAGGGAAAAAGACAAAATCTTCCTCTTGGCTTTATTACATCATTCATATACTTTGAAAGATATCATGAAAGATATTATATGGTTCATGTATACTTGCCTATATTACTTTAATGATAAAAGCCAAAAATCATGTATATTAGACAAAAATATATGTGTTACTTGGAAAGAACTTGAGAGCATGGTTCAAGGCAAAGTGGCGAGGCGACAAACACCGAAATAATAAAGGGAGCACTAGCCAAAGCACAATTATGCTTATTTTAATTTGCCTAAGGTGACCTAATTCATGATATAAAATGAGGAGGCAATTGCCCACAACTAATGAATAATATTTGATTGGTAGAGTTTTGTAAAGTCCTCATCTACCTAGAATTAAATCCTACACAAGAAAATATTTGTGTTGAGTATCAATTTCACAAATATGCAAGTCTGTGCTACTGTGAACTGATGCAATATGGATCTTGTGCCCACATGTACTTGATTCTCAACCTCACAAGTGAACTTAAGGTTAATACACGAGACCATGCAGTTCAAAGGTGACCCAATGATTATGTCAATACCTTAAGAGATCAGATAAAAAAGTCTGAAATTTTTAAATTTACACACTATACTTTAGATAGCAGATGTTTAATATGAGGTAATACGTTTGATCCCTAATGATGATCCTTATAATAGGGATCCATCAAGTCAACAACCCAATGAGTTAAGTCTCTCCACCAACAAAAAAGAAAATTGTTGAGACACCAGTCATGCATAAACACCCAAGTCATGTACATGACCTACTCTCAAGGGTGCATTAGTAGAATGAAAAATGTTTTTAACTAATTAAGACTCGCCATGCAAAGTTAAATATTTTTATTTCAGCATACACTAGCCTGCCACGTATTAAATTAATTATGACAACTCATTAAATTAAAGTTTTAATACAAATATATTTTGGCCAATTAAAAGGCAACACATGACACATATGATGCATATATTTGGTGATCATTCTTTTTTACTTAAAATGGGATAACTATCCACAAATGGAACTAAACCTTATTTAGCTTTCTCTATGAATACAAAGCAAAGCTTTCCCCATTAATTTGAGGTCCACATTCTAAAGAACTCAAAAGGGTTCAAGAATTCACTCTGAAGACAACAAGCACTCTAAAAAGTATCGTCCACACTTAGAGATTAAACTACTTTGCTTGATCGAGATTAAGTCTCTTACGCTTTCTCACAAGATCCAATTCATTCAAAACTATTTATGGAGAATGAAATAGAAGATTTATTAAATTGTTCTTGTATTGATTATGCAGAGACTGTACCCATTCATTGATAATACAAAAATTGAATGTTTTTTTTAATTTCTTGTCTAATTTATTTGAGGCTTGAAATTTGTACACACAGAACGTTTTTGTGTTTTTTTGTTTGAAATGCTCGTTTTATATGTGTTTAGAAGAGTTGTTGTTCTTGCTCTTCTACTTGATAGTGGTAGTATATTGTTTGTGCTTATTTGCTTAGCGTTGATGGTTTTAGTGATTAAATTCTACCAGTTGTCACAAGTAGTTATTTTAGCTTTTGATAACTTTTAATTTATTTCAGGATTAATCCTTGCCTAATCTTGCTTCAGTGACGATTAAGAAAAACTTAGTGATAAATTGCACTCCATCTCAGAGATGACAAATAATTCCTTCACTCCATAATACTCAACATGCACTTAGGATTTATCAAGCCATATTTACTGAGAATACTATGCACATAATTAGATAATTAACCAAAACTTAATCAAATCAATCGTGCATATATTATCTAGGCTCAATAATCAAGAAGACCAATAAAACAAGGGATACTGATTTGCCATTTCACATATAATTATGATAAGTCATATTTTATATATAATTTTACTTTCATTTTTCACCTTTTTCAAGTCTTTGTGATGTATTTTTATATAAGTAATAATGTATATTTTGATATTTTTATAGGTGATGGTAATAACATGGAATACGATGTAAAATTTACCAAAGGAGATGGATTGAACTGAGTGCAGAAGCCCAAGTAACAAGCAAAGCCCAACTCTCCTGCTTTATTTCACGTTGGGCTGGTTTCATTGTATAGCCTGCTTGGCCAACTACACCCAGCAGCCAAAAAAGAAAAAGTCCAGCCCGAAATGGCCCTGCTATCTCCAAGCTGAGCCCATTAGCAGCAACCCAGCAACCTTCCCACCTCCTAGCTTCTTCTCCTCCTTTGTTTAGGCCTAGATTCACGACCCACTCTCTCCCTCCTAGTTTACACCTGGACTTGTTCTTTTGTAAGCAGCGCAACCTAGACGGAAGCCCATTAGCCAGTCTCTCTCTCTCTCTCTCTCTCTCTCTCTCTCTCTCACATTCCTTTGTGCAGGCCTAATGTCCGCGGCCTAGTGCTCGCCTTTCAGCACCAGCAGTCCAGCGTGTGTCTCTCCTCACTTCTTTCGTGTGGGCCTTGCTCAGATCAACCCAATATGACCCAACAACCAAATTTTTTTTTTTTTTTTGGGTTGCTTGTGAGCAACCTCAAGCTAACCTAGTCAAATCTAATTAATCAAGATTAATTTTTAGCTAAAGACTAGCCTTTTCTCATGCAACTACATTATAAAAGCAAGGAATTAATCGAAATTAATTTTTCATTAATTTTTAGGCACCAAAAGAGGCTGAGTTTTCACTATAAATGAGATTAAGGTTGGAGCAAAAATGATCATCCACTCATCCGTCACTCATCCAAGCATTCTTCCATTCTCTCATCTTCTATCTTCCATTTTTTTAGAATTTATAAGACAAAACCACTTGGTTTGAGGTGTTTAGAAGAAAATAAACTTTGTTGCCTATTTTTCTCTTGTCTTCTCATCTCATTTGTAAGTTAAATTAGGGAGTTTGTGCTTAATTATATAGGTTTTGTAATTGAGCATATAAATTTGGGCATATGGAGTGAAATATACCACCAATCGAGGGCATGGCTAGATTAATTTCGATGGTATTTTTGCTACGATGGCCGGCTAAACTATTCACATCTAGGATTAAGATTGATCCTTGATTAATAATATTGATTTACTAATTTCTTTTGGAGTTATTTTTATCTCTTATATTTAATAATTTTGAGTTTATATTTGAAATTAACCTATTTATACATCTTAATGCTATTGTTCATTCACATTGATTACAATAGTCTAATTTGCTATCTCAATTATACGTTAGACCTTATAGGCTAATATGATGTTATGTAATTGGGTTTAAAATTATAATTGTTAAAGTTGAATAATTTATGCCAGAAATTGGATGGGTTATGTCTAAAAAGAATAATTCATGCTAACTACGAGATAAATAATATTATTTGATAATTATATTCATCTTTCTAACTTATGGCCTTATGATTATAGCTTAAGTTGAACAAGAGATTAATTAAACCCCCATCTTGAGTTAGTAATCAATATTTGTATCATTGACGAAATCCAAAGTCCTAGATCTTTCTCTAATTTGATTTCTCTCTATTTTGTTGACTCATTTGCTTTTATTTTGTTTCTTTAATTCATATTGAAATTAGACTCATCCCTTGAATTATCCTTTTTAATTGAAAAAGCTAAATTTAAAATTGTTATTATTCCTTGTGGGATCGACACTCTATGCTTGCTAGTCTACAATTAATCTTGTGTATTTGCAAGTAAAAATGGGTTTTTAAAACTTAACATAAAATCCACATCAAGTTTTTGGTGCTCTTGCCGGAAAACGCTTAGTGATTTTTAATTTTATATTCCTTTTGTTCTTTTTGTCAATTCTCTTTTTTTCCCCTCCATTCTTCTCAACCCCTATCCCTTTATTATTATTACATTATTTTATTTCATTTCATTTTATTCCCCATTCTCTTCTAATCTAATAATTTTGTTTCTTTTCGCCCTATTTCCTTCTAATCTAACTATTTTTCCCATTCCCTCCTAGTCTAATCTAACAATTTATTTTTGTATTTTGTTTGTTTCAGTTATTTTCCTTTAGTTTTGTTCAATCCCCTTCCCTTTTATTTCATTTTTTCTCTTTTATTTTCTTGTATATTATTTTTCACTCTTTTTCCTTGGATCTTTCTTTTATTTTTTAAAAATTTTTTTCTACTCTTCTTATTTCATTTAGTGGTTATTGTGGTGGTGATTTCATGCTGTTCTCTTGGGTGTTTGTGGGTTATATGCATGGTACATGTTTTTTATTCTTAGATCTTGAAGAATATAATCCTAAAATTGAACATTTTCTTAGTAGCATAAGTGCTAATTAGAAACGTTAATCTAAAAAAAAAGATGGCTAAATAACAAACCCTACCTAAACAACTTAAGGAGTGTCTCACCAAAGCCACTTATGATTCACCTACGAGTACCTGTATGCCCAGTGCTATGGGGCCATTTGAGATTGAGCACTCCCTCATCCAAATGGTTCAGTCCTTTTATGGGCTAGAGTGCGAAAATTCTTTCAAGCATATTGATGCATTTTTAGAGATATGCTCCACTGCTTTCTTAAACAACGTCTAATGATGCTCTTTGTTTGCGCATTTTTCCTTTCTCTTTGAAAAATAAAGCTAAAGTTTGGTTGGATCGTAAGATAAATATCACCATATGAGATTAAATACAAAAGGAATTCTTGAAAAAGTTTTTCTCTATTGGTAAACTAACTTCCTTAAGATGCGCTATAACAACTTTCTCACAAAATAAAAAAGAACAATTGCATAAAAGTTGGAAAAGGTTTAGAGAGTTGTTGCAAAAAATTATCCTCACCATAAAGTCTCTATGTGGCAACTCGTCCTGACTTTTTACTCTAACTTAAATAAGCATAATAGGGAAATGGTTGATGCATCTTGTAGTGGTAGTTTTTTGTATAAAACTCATGAAGACGCTGGGGGATTGTTTGAACATTTGAGTGAGAATTCACATTTGCATGGTATTTCCTCACATTCTGATTTTCCTTGGCACTTGGAAACTAAGGGGGAGTTTTGTGAAGTTTCACATTCAAATGACCTTTCTAGTAAAGTTGATGCTTTAACTAAGAAATTTGATTGATTGTTGTGCATGAGCAAAGTGTATAATGGCTCCTCTATGAAAGATGCGTGTTCGATTTGTGCTAGTCCCATGTATGCTTCTGTTGACTGTCTTTGTGTTGGTCGGTTTGACTATGTGACTGAACAAGCGAGTGCTACCCAAGGATTTCCTCTAATCAATAATCCTTATTTTAATAATTATAATTATGGTTGGAGGAATCATCCTAATTTTTCATGGAGGTCTCAAAATATTAAGAGTCCTCAAGCTCAATTTAGCAATCCTACCCCTCCTGGTTTTCAGAACCAGAGATATGCTCCTCCTTCTCATCAAGCTCCATTTGGGACATTTGATATTGACAAGGTAATTTCTACTCTTAATACCTTGACTTCTGTTGTGTAAAGTGTTGACTCTAAGTCCAAGAATTAAGTCTAAAATGCATATTGTTGACTCTCACTCACAATCTATAGTTAAGTTAGAAGCCAACTTGGATAACTAGCCATAGCTATAAGTAAAAGAGAAGAATAATAACTTTCAAGTCATCCCATACAGAACCCTAAAAGCTGATAATTTAGACAATTGAAAGTCATAATGGTTCTTAAGAGTGGTGAAGAAGTAGATAACAAAGTGAGCGAAAAGGAACATGATAAAAAGGGAAGACTTAAGACCATTGAGAGTGACCATAAAACTAAAAGGGAACATAACTCATTCCCTTCCCCTACTATGTCTGACCCCATTGCCACATATAAGCCAAGGGTTCCTTACCGTCAACCTTTGGATGCACCATTCTCTTCTAAGAAAGACAGGCAAAGAGATAACATTCTAGAGACCTTCAAGAAAGTTAAGGTTAATGTTCCCCTCTTGGAATCGATTAGATAAATTCCGGCTTATGCTAAGCTCCTTAAAGACATGTGCACTTTTAAAAGGAAATTCAAAGATGACAAGTCTAAAAAGGTTCTTCTAAGTGAACAAGTGAGCTTGATTTTGAAATTTGACACTCCATCTAAGTTCAAAGATCCTGTTGTTCCTACTAGTTTATGTAATATTGGCAGTCACAGAATTGAAAGAACACTTTTGGATTTAGCTGCTAGTGTTAATTTGATACTATATTCTATTTACTTAGAGTTGGGATTTAATTAAAACCTTCCTACTATACCCTTCAACTTACTAATAGGTTAATTAGAACTCCTAAGGGGCAAGTAGATGATGTCTATGTTCAAATTGATAAAGGATTCTTTCCTATTGATTTTGTTATGTTGGACACATACTTTTAAGTAAATCCCTCTTATTTAAGGGCGTACCTTCCTAGTTACAGCTAATGCTACCATTAACTATAGGTCAGGAGTGATGTATGCCTCAATCATGGACATAGGGGTTAGGCTTAGCATTTTTAACGCTTATTCTCAACTAGTATCTAAAGATGAATCTGAATGCTTCTTTGTTGAAGTGATTGATGAAATGATTGAAGAAGGTTTACTTGCTATTTTGAGCAATGATCCCTTGGGTCCCATGGGGACTTGAGCTTATTTGATGCAGGAAGTACAATAGATGAGATTGATTCTACTCTTGACTCCACTCCTCATCTTGAGATTTCCTCTTGGATGTCCACTTATGAGGCTCTCCCACCCTTGGCAAGTTCTCCTATGCTTTGTTTTGATTATGTTTTTGTTAAAATTATGGAATTGAATTTCTTTGAAAATAAAAATGTGATTATTTGATTTCATTAAGTTACGTTTTTGGGGAAAAAGATTCATGTCTTGTCTGAGGCTATTACAGAGCGTTCTAGAGCTATGGCCATAGAAGTAGTTGTCTCTGTATTTGGAGCTGTGTGAGTCGTTGGGTGGTACCTTGAGTGGGCACTGCCCAGTCCGCCAATTGACTCTTCAGTTTGTGTTATATGGGAGCTGTATGGGTCCCTAGTACTCCAGAATGTGAATGTGACACATCAGTTTGTGATTTAAGGACCTCTATGTACTTTAGAGCGTTGGGTGTCTGTTTGATACCATATGAATGAGTTACGACTGGTCTGCCATTAGTTGGTACCATATGAATGAGCTGTAGCTGGGCCACCAGGATGTGTTTATTGCCTCTGTGTTATGATGGTTCTTGTGTAAGTCACGAGTTGATTTCCCCTAAACTAAAAGTTTTGCATTTAGTTAAGGATATGTGATGTGTTGTGAAATTGGTTTTGGCTTGGATTTGGACTTTGGATATGTTATGGAGTTAGTTTGGCTTGGATTTGGACTTTGGATTTGATATGAAATTGGTTTTGGTTTGGATTTGGACTTGGTTTTGGATTTGAAGAATCATTCATGATATTTATGAAATTGGGATCGATTTGAACCATATGTGTGATCGATAAATATATTTAAAGAAATATATGACATGGTTAAAGCACGTATGTGGACTTTTGAATAAAATATACTTTATGTATGCGTTAAGTATGGTTACGGGCGGGCTAGTAGCATGATTTAGTAGGCTTTGCTTTCTTTTGAACTTTAATGAGGATTAGGTGCCCAAAGGACACGGTTAGTATGGGACAACCATGCTTAGTTTAGTGAATAGACTAACAACAGAGTTTGTTCAGGGACTTAAGTAAAAACGAGAGTCCTTAAAACGTACCTGGTGTGGGACAGGTACGACTGAGTTAGTCTAATTGCCTACATCATAACAAATATATGTGTGTGTTTGTGAAGTTTGGGAACGTGTTGGATATGAAAGATATGATGTTATTTGATTTAAGAAGTATGAGCATGTTCTTATGTCACCTTCTATATGCCATATGATATGTTCTGTCTATATGTCATAAGATACGTATATTGTGTGATTATATGTTAACCGGTTAATGTGCAAGGTGTAACAACAAGGAAGGTAAGGGTTATTCACTAGGCTCAAGGAGCTCATGACCTCACCATTTTTTAGGTTTTGGAAGCAAAAATAGACCATATGAGCATTAAGAGAGCTAGCTAGCTGTAAAATAATTTTAAAGAACTTAGTTAGAAATGTAGACCCGTTGTTTGTATATGTTATAAGTTATATGTATTAAATGTAAGTATGGATGTATTTTTGGGATTACACATGTGTAAGAACATTTTGGATATGGTTTAAGTATGTATGTAAAGTATGTTTTAGAACTACCTTACCCGAACTTTAATTAGATTTCGCTAAGAGCTTCTGCCGCTATTGCCAATTAACAGGTTAATTATGTTTAAGAAGTTTAAATAGCCTTGTGGATGTTCCTAATTGGGCATCCATGGCGGTGACACGCCCATCCCCTTGTGGGTGGGGAGTTACAGGGAAGGCTTGGGCCTTTATCGTCGAAGAGTCATTATTGAGGGTCTCTTAAGGTATGTCTAGCACCTTATGAAGCTAGTGAACTGCTAGCTAATCCCAGGCTCAGTAGTGCCGCAGAGGCCGAAGATCCTCACCCATGGGCCATGTTCACTTTCTCCTTTATTTAGGGCATATCACTAAGTGCCTTGGTGGGGAGGACTGTGTTTATGACTTGGACAAGGGCAATTACAGTGAGTTCATTCATGATCACCTGATGCCTCTCGTTGCTCTTAATGTAAGACTCCTAATTTACTAATTTCCCTTTTCTTCTATTTGCACACTACCCTTAGCTTTAAATATTCAAATTGCATTACATAGTACCTAGAGGGTGTCCCAGCGATGAGTGATGAGGTAGAGTATCTGTATGCCCTTGGTGTACAACAATCTGAGAGGATTAAGGAGGTCACGGATGCTACTATTCCTGAATTATAGAGCATCTCTCTTGATTGTCAAGGGTAAGACTTTTCTCTATGGCATTAGTCTTGGCTCTTGTCCCTTCTTCAAGATTTTTCACTCATTTCTCATGCTTATTTACAGGTTCAACAAACTGGAGAGCATTGCCATGATCCAACTTGTGGCTAAGCTTAAGGGCATCATTCGTTGTATCAAGCAATGTGTAGCTATCATTGGGGGGAATGACTTAGTCGAGGTAGCACCATCTTGCCTTAGCTTTTCTTTTGCCTTACGAATGCATTTTAATTTGATTTTATTGCATATTTCAAGGATCTTCTCATCACCTCCACTATTAGACCTCTCTTACTAGGAGCCACGTTATACTCGTAGCTCCTTGGGGCAAGCGATGGTAACAGCCCCTGCCTCTAAGACTCTTGGAGCTTTTCCCGTTATGTCCACATCCATAGGAGTAGTAGGGATTGCTTCCTCCTAGTAGAATGGGTGCTTTCCCTTGGAGGATGCCCAGTAGAGTAGCCCCTCTTCTCAGCCTCCACTATCGCAACCAGGTCATGGTAGCTTTTAGGGATGTCGTGGAGGGTTTTGGTAGGGGCTCAGCTTTCCACTATTCCCTAGCCACTTCAAAATCCCGCGGCATTCATGGGTTGGTGTTCCTCACCAGCCTATGTTAGAGTTTAAGCCTCTATGGCACTCGCGTGGAACCCTTTTTACTAGACTCTGGCTCATCTGGCTTTCCTTTGCTGCTCAAGGTTCACAGAAGAGCACCTCAACAGTAAGGGTGAGAATTTTATGGGGAATTCGCCCTTTTTTAATTGACGTCTTATTTACACATTTTTTATTTCAACTATGTGTATTTTTAAAAAATGTTTTCTTATGTTTGTTTTCATTTTCATTATTTTGTTCACAAATTTTTATAGTGAATGATTTCAAATTATGAATCATTTCTTGTTTTTATTGTTATTTTTTTACGCATTGTTGAAATTGTGCTTGATGTTGGAGTGTTGTTACTAAGACTGTCAAGGAGTTCAAAAGGAGAAAAAAATTGAGGAAAATTAAAATTTCATGTAAAGACCAAGAAAGAAAAAGAAATATCCTTAAAAAACAAAGTGTTAGGTCGAGTGGACTTAATGTGAAAGCACCGAGCATTTGAGACAAATTGTGCCAAAGATTCTTATAGCCTTGTTTTCCCATTGTGCTTTGGATTTAGACACTAATTTTGGAAGAAAACCCTTCGTGTTTTCTAATTTTGTCTAACCGTAATTTGTCCCTTCAAAGAAGAGTTTGGAGAAATATGGGGATTTCCTTGCGGAATAGTTCAATTCACTATGTCAAGAAACACCTCTGGTAATTGTATGAAAGATCTCCAATGGTTACTTTATCTCATGAATGATGAAACTAGAATGGCCATGCATGGTAAATATGTTGATATTTTATGGATTGCAAAACACTTCGTACCCAATGGTTACTTATCGGATAGGGCTAATCATGTTGCATATGTTTATTTGTCAGCTCAAAGGGTTTAGCTCCCCTAGCTTGCATTGTTACTCAACTTCTTAAAGGGAAGAATCCCATGTTGATGGCCCTAGAACAGACGATTCTGATTCTTGATTTTCTTTGCATTGCAAATTTGACTCTAGGAGAGCTTCCAACTCATTAAGCCTACAAAAGGTGCCAGATTATATTGCTAGCTATCTCCTTAGTTGAAAATTGTAAAATCCTTATGATGAGGAGTAGGCCTTACCTCCTCTATTGAGCAAAAGGAATCCTTTCTTAGGAGGGAGAAAATTCATTGGGTAGTTCCCTCGAGGGAATTTATTGTCTTTAGGGTGTCAACTAGAGATTCTGCTAAATTTGGATGGTTTCACTTACACATGTCCTACTCTCTTATCTAGAAAATATGGTTAGAGTCAGAGAGCTCTTCTTAATTCTTAATTGAAATCCAAATTTCATAGATTTTAGGCCAAGCCTTCTAGTTGATAGCTCGAGCTTTTTGGCTTTGGTTGAGCATGCTTAAAGTGGCTGCAAGTATTACCATCAACCAAGAATGTAATTACCCGAGCCTAATTCATGTTAGTTATTTAATTTAATCAATCCGATAAAGTTGAACATGTGCACTTCAATTTATTATTTGGACTATCTTATATGTTGCACGACTATGATGGCGAAGTGGTCTCCGAATTAAATTCTATTATGTTATGTATAACACCACCTAACACTAAATATGAATATAGATATTAAGTAAGAGGATTAAATTTGATTATTTTGATGAAAACATTAAGTAGAATAATCCTTATAACATACATATATGTGTATTTTATTAAAATCAAATAAATTTAAAATATTTATGAAATAAATAAACAATATGTAAGAATTAGATTTATTAACTAGACGAATGGGAAGATTTAAAAGATTTTATGGAAGAGAAGAATGGCCTAAATTAGGAGCCCATGTGTTGGTTTGTTGTATTGAGAAAGTACTATTGAGTTGAGCTTAGGAAGAGAGTGTAAGTAAACTAAGTTTTTAGGCAAAAAATCTAGTGAGAGATGAAAAGATACAAAATTTAATAGGCAAGAATTCAATTGCATTTCTCACACCCAAAAGAAAATCATCACACTACACCCACCCCTCCCCTTCTTTGCTCTGCAACTATTACCCCTCCGGCTGCCAACTCATCGCCAACCAGCTGCTACTACTAGCTCTGTCATGGGCCCACTGGAGCTTTGACCAATCACTTCCCACTGACATCTTCCATCCTCTTGCTCCAAACATCTTGATTTCGAAGGTAAAGCTCTTAATCCGCCATATCTTGTTCCGCCATTTTGGTTCTTGAATTGGTTAATAAATTTACTTTTGACTTTAAAAAGATGTTTTAGTATAAATCTGAAGTAATGGGGATTTTTGATGAATTCGAATGTTGTTTTAATTTTCAGGAATTGTTACATAGGACAAAAAAATTGTGAATTTTACTGTAGGTGCTCTGTGATATTTGGAAATTTTCATGAGTTTTGGATATTTAGTTTATGAGTTATGAATTTTCAATTGAAACTACCTAATTTTAGTACGTAATTTTGGTCACTGCCTTCATTTCTGTGAAGTATAGGCTTGGAGGAAAATCTTGAAAATTTTACTGTAGATTATTCATAATATTTGACAATGTCTTGTAAACTTTCATGAATTCTGCATGCGTATTTTACAAATTATGAATTTTTGAATGAAACTACTATTTTTGGAGAAGGTTGGAGTTGATGAGTGAAGTTGGGTTTTCGCATTAGAGGTGCGTGAGCTGTGGGAGCAAACTCTTATAGACGTGTTTCCTTTAATTTTGTTTCAATGGAGTGATATTTGAGGTGTCTTGCCGTTCTCCTGAGAAAATTTGGTGGTTTGTTTTGTATTTTAGAATTGAAAAAGTTTAGAATTTTAATTTGAATGTGTATATTTGGGAACTTATAATCAAGTGACAAATTCTGTTGGATTTTCTTCTCTAGTGATAGATTGTGTTTGGTAAGGGTTTAGAAGGCACTTTCTTGCTTGCCTTAATGCTCAACTAGAGGAAATAAAATAAGAGGCTTGGATTAGTGCTAATAATAAGTTAAGCCGTGATTATAGCTAACTTATTGAAAACAATAACTATCGATTTGATTAAAAGTTTTAGTAGGTCAAAAGTGAAACATTCTTTATGGTATAAAAGTGAATGAAAATTGATATTATACTCGAGTCATAAAGTGAATATCTTGCTAATCCAAAGTTGGATAATGAGATAGTCAAGTTGAAATAAGACAAACCCATAAATTGTACCACTTAACCTTACCCCTTTTAAGTAATAACTTACTAAGTGTCAAAGGATAGAGATTTAAATATTTGTAATAAGATTGGTTAATATAATTAATTAAATAATTAGTGAACTTTAAATTGTAAGAAAATTTTCCAGTGTGTAGTGCTCAATTACGACGATCATGATGATGAAAATTACATAACATTACTAATAATAACATATCCATTTGAAACAGAAGCAAGGCTACTTTCATCATTTGTCGAGCTGGTCAATATGCTGTAGGGGGAGAATTTTAAAACCAAGTACATTTACTGCTTTTACCCTTCAAAAATTCACATGTCATTATAAATACCAAAATTTCGTAATATTTAAGTACTTAATGAATCAGTTTCTAGCATTATCTTGCCAATAATCAAGTGGACCATCCAGTTATCAATTATCAAGGCTTAAGTCCATCAATCCACTCGTGCGGCTTCAGCTCAGGCTTCTTGATCGGCCTGAGAGGTGTGCACTTATTCAATGATTCCATTATACATATGAGTTCATCAATTTAGGTTCCACTTTATAATAACCGGTAATAGTTTCAATATAATTCTCTCTCCTCCTCATTTTGAATTAAAATGCATTGAAATACGTACTCACAGAAAAATGAACTTCTATCTTTACACTAAAGGAATAAATGTGTTGAGGCTTGGCTCATTATTCAAATATTTTTGTGTTTTATATTTTTAGGTGAATAAATTGTAAAGTCCTCAGTTGAAAACACCAGAAAGGTGAGGAGACAGTCAATGAAGTCTAGTCAAGCTCATAGTGACATATCATAAAGTCATGGGTCATCGCTGGACTTACATTTGATTTCATGTAAGCTAAACTATATTGTAATGTTCATATAAAATTAATTAATTAATCATCTCTAGGAAGGCGGTAATGTTCTAACCTCATTCTTCTACGGTATTAGCCACTAAAGTTCACATTCTTCTACGGTATTAGCCACTAAAGTTTAGACAATTAAGGATAACCTAGTGATTAAAAGTTGGGGCATTACAAAGAGTATGTGAAATCTCTAAAGGCACAAGTGTTTATCGAGGGAAGGTGTAGGGAATTGGCTGCTCTTAACCCCATTCTACCATTGGAGGTAGAGAAGGTGAGGGCATCCACCCCTTGCGGAATTGTGATTGACTGATGCCTCCTATTATATCTGTCATCAATTTGTTATGCATTTAGTTCTGCACTTATTTTACGAAGCCCCTTAGATTAAGCACATTAAACAATTATGTTTTGTTCAATTATTAAACCCCTGGAAATCTTAATAGAATGAAATGTTATTATTACATCCCTTGTATTGTTTTATTTAATTATTGTTGTCCTCAGTTTTCCTTTTTTAATTCATCAATTATCTTTCTTTTTGCTAATGGGATAGATATGCTATAATAGCATGGACTATCAAGCCCCTCTTTCTTTTCTCTCTTTTTTTTTTTAGGTGGCATATATATGAGCTACCAAGCTATTTTTTTAATTTATTGTTCAATTTTTTCTTATGTATGCGTAGGCTAGCAAGCCATTTGCTTTTTTTAAGGAATCGGGGCCATTAGGGTTCTGGAGATCTAGCAACGATAATGTGATGTTGTGTGGTCCCGACGGCACTTTTTTTTTTTATGTTGGGTTTGACAATTCTAATATTTATGATGCTGGGGTCTAGTGATCAGTTTTCCCTTTACAACATACGTATTGGCCCCCTCTTTTCTCAATTTCCTTGGACTTTTTCTAGAGTAAAACTTGTTCAATTATTCCAAATTTGTAAGTTCAAGAAAAACTCACATATATCTATATCCAGTAGTTTTACCGCCCCTCCTGAGAGAATTTCTTCCACATAGTAGGGGTCAATCCATCGAGGAATGAATTTTCTTCATTGACTAGTGATAGGCGGCCGTATGGCCTTTACTACTGCATTTCTCACCTTAATGTTTAAGGGATGCACTTTTGAATTGAAAGCTCTTTCCATTCTCAAATGATATTTTCATATGTGTTGTAGGGCTTACAACCTTTTTTCTTCAAAACTTACTAATGATTCATATCGGGCTTGTATCTAATCAACTTCAAACACCAGGCCCTCAAAGGAAACGAATAATGATTGCATTTCAGTTCTACTGTATCGCTTCCATCCCAAATACGAGAGAAAATGATGTTGCACCTGTGGATAGTCTTATGGATGTCCATTGTCCCCATAACGCAGAAGGGATTTTATTAGGCCAATCCTTGTAATTTTCTGTCTTTTTGCTTAGAATATTCTTGATGTTTTTATTAACTGCCTCTACATTGTCGTTTGTTTGTATCATATAGGTGGTGCATTGTCAGTGTTGGATCATGTAATGCTCAAGCAGTATTGAATTCTCATCTTGGGAATGAAACTCATGATTATTTATTAGCTCATGTAGTACTCCATAATGACAAATAATGTAGGCTATGATAAAGTGTGCAATTTGTTTAGAGGTGAGGATGGCATATGATGCCGCTTCCAACCACTTGATGAAATAGTCAATGGCAACTAGAATGTAGTCATGACCACTGGTCCCTTTTCATATACTCTTGCCTATGATGTCAATCACCCAAATAGAAAATGGCCATGGTGAAGTGAGTGTGTATAGCTATAATAGAGGCATGTGCTAGGTTGGGGCATACTTTTGACATTTTTATAGCTTTGAGCAAATTGAGAACAGACCCTATCCATGGCGGTCCAAATGTAGCCATGCGTATATATTTTTTCTAACAAAAATGTCTATTGATGTCAGTGTCATGGCCATAAGAAGCCTTGCCCCCTCATCGTTTACATATTGTAGGTCAATGCCATAAGTGGTTTTCTTGTATAGCACATCATTATCCTCTATGAACTATGAGGTTAAGTGATGCACTGCTTTATGTGCTCATTTTGGGAAACTAGGAGGGTATTTCCCTTTTTGGTGGTGATTTAATATGTAAACAACACTCAGAGATGTTTCTTCGCTTTCCTCATCTAGCTCTAAAAATATGCTGGCTTGCTTCTCTTACCAATAGTGATAGACATTTAAGATTCCTTACCTGTTGAGGCGATCATGGATATTATGTTTGCCAATGCATCTGCAAACTAATTCTTCTCCCTTATAGGTAAGTGAACTTCAGCTCAATGAAGTGGGATGTTACCTTTTATAAATGAGCAGGCCAAGTTCTTATTTTTCACCTTCCACAATACAGTGATCTAGTATATGATTAAACTCAGCTCCCTATACATATTCAAAGCTTTGATTTGGAGGGCTTGTTCAACTTGCATTCCTGTAATGCAAGCTTCGTATTCAACCACATTATTTGTTATCTGAAATCTAATTTGGTGGAATCTGAATGTTTGACCCTTGCGGGGATACTATTAAGATGCCAATCCTATACTCCTTGTGGTTAGATGCACCATCACATTACATTTGTCACGTTTCATCTTCGACTTGGAATATGTCATCATTAGGAAGATTATAATTTTCTTTCTTCTGGTTTACAAGATTATCAGAGAGAAAATTCAACACTACTCTTTATTTTATAGATTTTTGTGCTTGAAATTCCATAGGGAATTTAGAAACTAGGACAATCCATCATGGGATCGTTCCATAGGAAGGTGGAGACATAAGATATTTCAATAGGTCTAATTTTTCTGTGACTTTAACTTGTTATTGAGGATGTAGTGCCATGGTTTCTTAGTGGCTCACATGATAGTTGGGCACATTTTCTTGATTCGAGAATATCCAACCTCATATTCGAGAAACCTCTTGCTTAAGTAATATTGGGCATTTTTCTTTCCTTCTCTTTCTTGGGATAGTGTCATGACCATTGCAATCTCCATTAGTGTCAAATCAAATATAGTAACAATAACATATCTTCATTTGGTGGTTGTAGAACTGGTGGGTTTGACAGTTATTCTTTTATGGTGTTAAAAGCTTTCTGAGAAGTCTCATCCCACTCTATTTGAGAGCTCTTCGTTAACTTCATGAGGATTGGCTCATAAATCATTGGTAGTTTTAAGATGAATTGACTAATAAATTGCACATGCCCAAGGAAACCTCGGATCTGTTTTTCTATTTTGAGCGGTGGCATTTTGGTGAATGCCTTAATCTTTGAAGGATGATATTCAATTCCTCTTGAGTTGACTATGTATCATGGAAGCTTTCCCGAAGTGACTCTAAAAGTGCACTCTGGGTTCAAGCCCCCATTATATTTTTGATAAATTTTAAGTGTCAGATATGCCCCTGTCTAATCTTTAATTTGACAATCATGTCATTGATGTAGACCTCTAACTCCTTATACATTAAATCACTCAGCCAAGTTTGGGCTATTCCTTGATAGGTAGCCCTGTTATTTATTAGGGCTAAATGGCATCACATTATACCAAAATGTGTCCCATTGCATAATGAAAGTAGTTTCTCTTAGTCCTCTTTGGTCATGTTTATTTGGTTATAACATGCATAAACATACATAAATGATAATGGCAATGTCCCACTTTGTTGTCTACTAACAAGTTTATACGTGGAAATCCACACCCATGCAGATCTGTCCATCTTTCTTAGGCACTTGAACAATGTTGGCTATGCAATCAAGATAAGTAGAAACCCTTGGAAGCCAACATCTAGTTGCTTTTATACCTTTTCTTTTATCTTTGTGGTTGTGTTAAGTTTCACTTGTGAAAGCTTTTGTTTGACAAGCTTTGACTCTTCATATAGAGGGGTTTTTTCCTTGATAATCTCTTAATTAGGCCCGAGCGTGGCATTGTAAGATTATGCAAAGACATCTTTAAATTCTGTGAAAAAATGTGTAAATTGTTGTTCTTCTTTGGAATCAAAGATGAAGGTAACTAAGCATTTCACAAGAAGATAAGGGCTTAGGAGTTTCATAAGAAGTACGAGCACAAACTAGGCATGTATCCTAATTCCTCGCCCAATCCTCAAGTCCTACAGCCATCACTAAGCTCGTGAGTTTAATCTAAATTGGGGGCATCAATCATACAATTCTTGAACTAGGAATGGTAGACGTTGAGGGATCTATGAAGGAATGAAAAAATTATGAAGAGGGTTAGACAACACAAATGGGAATGGATTCAGGGGTAGACTCAATGGAGATAGGATCAACAAGTTCCACAGCACAACGTGTGACCTTGACAGTCTCCTTATCATAGGACTCCTCTAAAGGGATCTCCATAAGAAAAAGGCTCCTCCTTAATGAAATTACTCATACCAATAACCAAACTGAAGATCATGCACACTAGCATCACTTTCATACTCTTCACTCTCCTTGGGATCTCCAAATGGAGCTAGAGAAATGGGTGCAGGGGTGAGAATAACCATGACATCCTTGTTGGAGTGCAAAGGTATGCTAATCTCAACGATATCATATGGGAGGGCAAGAATAAGCCATCATCTCCCTTAAACTCACGCAAAGGGGTCTCAACTTGAAATTCAGGGCTTAAAGAGGAAGATGACACAAAATCCTAATGAAGGACTCTCAGGTGGGCAAGGCACTACCTTAAGATCGGTTTTATGCAAAATAAGCATAATGCTTTGAATGATACTCAACCAACTCTAAAGGATGGGTTATAAATGAATCGATCATGCTCTCTATTGAATTCCTCATGTCCTTTAAGATCTTATGTATATTTCCCAATCTAAAGAGTGCAATAAAGCATGGAAAATTTTCAATAACATGACCAATGTTTTGACAATAATCACATAATAAAGGAGGTGCATATTCATGGAATTGAGGGGAGGGGGAACAAAAGTCCACACTATGATGTCCACGAAAATATTTCATATGAGAAGGAAAGGGATAGGAGGTAATGTAGTGAGCATTTCCAAATTCATAAGTAGGAGACCACTAAAGTAAATCCCAAGCCTTATACACTTTTGGGACCAAACTCAAAGGACTCAAATGAGTACAAGTTTCATCATTGAGCCCCTTATTCACAAAATTCAAAATATGTGATATCCTATAAGCATAACCATAATGAGCACATAGGTAAAGATAATAATTCAATCTTTTCTAATTTCCCCAAAATAATTCTTGCTTATGTTAGGGGAAATGGAAATTTTCCATTTTCTTATTTTTCAGGTTTTTAATTTTTAGATATTTTTGGGCTTTTGAATATAAAGACTAATCTAATACACTAAACATGTAAGACTAAGTAAGAAAAAACTATACAACCACTAAGTGACCTACTTTCACACCATCGTCCCTAGTAGCAATGCCCTTTTGTTAAGTAATATTTGTAGGACTGAGAAAAATTGTCGTTCTCTGGGACGACATTCACTTATTTCCTAATATATCTTATTTATGACTAAAAAAATCAATAAATAGCTAAAATACGCAAATAAACACTAACCATATACTAATTAAGTATTTATCATAATTAATATAACTGACTAAGCCTTAATTCTACCATAAACATGCTTAAATTAAATTAGCAAAATAAAATTACTAATCAACACAATTAAAGTAAAACACTAAGTGAACTACTTAAATCAAGTAAAACATGGACCAAATCATTTAACCCAAAATTAGGGCATATACCTCTAAAACTGGGTAAGAGGAGCAGGATTTTCTCATGGATTTCCACTAATTTACACTAAGCTACTCTAACTAATCCTCATATAACCCATTCTTACCCCAAAGTTTAAATTTGAAAAAGTGGATTTTTGGACCCTAATTAGAAAGAGGAAGAAGGGGCTTGGAGAATGCAACATCGAAATAGAATTAAAGAGATTAAGAAAAGAGAAGAGTAGAAAAGTAAGGTTAAAGGTCCAATCATCAAGCTTCAAGCATCACCAAATCAACCCAATGACTTTAAGCATTAGAACCATGAAATGAAAGAAGAGAAATAGTGATATTTGAAAAACAAAGTAAGAAATTACAAGCAGAAAGCATATGAATTAAAAAAAAACCCAAAGATTATAACTTGAATTAACTAAAACGTAAGTATAATGTGGCCATAAGAGAGAGATAATAACCTAAACCCTACCACGAAGTAAGGTAAAACCTATTTGAATGCACAAACAAGAGAAATGAGCATTTATAGGCCCCAGATCTTCAAAAGTGGCATGGTTAGCGCCATGTGCTATAGGCTGACCTTGCCACCTATTAAGAAAAATTGGCCAATGCAGGAAGTGGCATAGGTTGACTAGGCCATCCCCATGGGTTCCTCTTTTTTGCCTTTTTTTTTCAACTGCTCCTATGACTCGTTAACTTCACCAAGCTTCATAGTTATCCCGGGTTGTTCTCTAGTGTTAACCTAGTGTTTTTGTCCTCAAATTTCCACATGTTTGGCCACCTATTATTCATCATTCATGCAATTCTCTTTATTAACTTCTAAATCAAGAAACAATAATAAATGCTCTAATTTAATAATGTTTATGAGCTAAAATCTAGATGAAACTAGGTAGAAAATTAATACATTTTGAGTTGGAACAATCATGCACTAGATATGGTAGCAAAAACTCCAAAACAGCCAGAAACTCCATGGTAATGTCACGCTTGGTTGTAGAGAATAGGGTAGTGACGAAATAGAGGATTGGGCGATTGTGGATGGCACTTGTACCATATTATGCGTGGCTAGAGAAAGTAGTTGGAGGTTGTTAGCGGCAAAGACATTAGATTACCTATTCTAAAGGACAATCTCGATAGAATCTTCATGGTAGTGATAAAATAATAAGAACTAAGGTTAAGATTGTTTGAGTGAGGCAGGAAATAAGAAGAGCTAAGGTAAAAGAATAAGAACCTCAGTCCTAAATCATTATATCCTCGAAAGGTCTTATTGGTTGTGGGCTTGATATTGAAAAATGAGAAAAATAAGAGATTGAGAAATGTTATTAGAAGTCATGATTAGATGAGGAAAAATGATGTAGGAGTCTTATAAACATGAAGTGTTAAAATTAATAGGTAAAAAAATGAGAATCTCAGTCTTAAATCATATGGATAAGACATAACGAAAGTTTATATCTATGCTTTAATCTTTTTTATTGTTTACATGGCGGCTTACATATGGATAAAGACTCATGGGGATATTCAATTGGATCCCATAACTCAAGTTTGCAGACATGACATGTATTTAACATGGGTTTATGATGATGATCATGTCTTGATGGCTAATATTATATGGTTTAGGTTTTTTATTGAAATCTTTACTTTATATTTGTTTGAATTAAAGGCTAGTATTATGCGTCCAGTACAGGGTAAGTATTAAGATGTGTGGATATGTAATCATAGTTTGAGCTAATGGCTACAGAGTGTTTTATGGATAGGAAATGGAGGTAGGCATTAGCAATGTTGGAAATCTGATTATGAATGTAATAAAGTCCTTTTCAACAATGGAAAAGCTTAGAATGAGACCCAAAAAAATGTAGAAAACCAAATATTGTATTGTTTTTCATTTCATGGATATAATTAAATGTACAATTGAAACAATTGCGATGTGACCGAATAAATACAAAACATGCTTCTTCAAACAAAATTACATCCAAAAAAGAGAAAGCTAATTAAAAAAAGGGTCTTAACTTGAGCATGCCACTTCTACTCTTCTTCTTTTCTATTCCTTCCGTTGGCCAAGTGTAACGGTCACATTTATCACCTACATTAAGTGGGATGTTAGACCATGTTAATGGTGTAAATTAACTCCTCCTATTAACTAATTGACCAGTTTTAAAGATTAGTGCCACTATAAAGCAGAGATCAAATCAGGGAATGAAACAACACAACAACACTTGAGTGAATCATTCCCAAAAACAACATTCTCTCTGCTCTCTCACATTAACTCAACCATCCACTAGGATTTGGGTTTGGGGCGTGAAGCTTTCCAGTGACTCTAGTAGCCATCAGATTGCCGGTTACAGATCGTGTGAAGAATATTGCAATCAGATCTTGCGTTAAGGTTAATATTCTATTATATAATAGTGGTATCTGAGCTTTGATTGTATGTTTCTAGCACCATCTAATTCAATTAAGTCTGATTTCAATATGCATGTCTGTTTGAGTTGCATTTTTGATCTACATAAGATTCAGACTTAGACTCATCAGTCCCCTAAACCCTTTACTCATTCTTTATTTGCTTAACCCTGATCGGGGACCTCTACTTAGCCCCCTTTTTTTAAGTCTGGCCCCTTCCTCCATAGAGGTGGCGATGTAGGTGATTGTCATCACAGAAAAAGGCCTTCGTGACCCAAATGAATTTTTCCCTGAAATCAACATAACCCTCCTTTTTTAAAAGGTTAAAAGAATAAAAAATCGACTCACCCATCAGAACCACCCAGAGGAGTGGTGTGTGTAGGTCACGCGCCACCGATAAAGATGATTTTGGTCATTTTCTTCCTCAAGTTGTTCTTCATGCTCACCGATTTACATCATTCCATTGAAAAACCATCCAATAGCATGGCGAAGGTAGCGCGTTGCATAAGTGGATGACATATGGCAACTCGTCACTGGGTTATCAACGCATTGGTGGTGGTGTTTTCATTAGGAGGCAAGTAGATAAAGCCATAGGGCCACTACTAAAAATTCTGTTTTTTCTGACAGAAAATGCCGACCGAAAAAGAGACTGTCGGAGAGGCCGGCGGACATGGCGACGGAAAAAGTAAACCGAGGCGGCGAGGTTTCTGACGGACTTTTATTCCGTCGAAATCTCCGACGGAATCCGACTGGTCCGTCGGAATGCCGACGGAAATCGGACGGAATGTCCATCAGAATTGTGGTCAGCATTGACGAGATCTCTGCAAAAAAATTGTTGAATTTTTTGACGAATTTTTGAATTTTCTGACGGAAAAATCCGTGGGGAAAAAAATTCAAATTTTAAAAATTTTTTGCCCCGAGTTGATGGAGGAAAAATTCAAAATTTTTTGAATATTCTGATGGAAAAATCCGTCAGAATTCTGTCGGACATTCTCTTATAGAACTCGCCATTCGCTTCATTTTTCTGTTGCTCATTTCGTAAAATAGAGAAAGATAGAGAGAGAGGGAACACCGCCACTTACCATCAACCCACCGCCGGCTGCCGCTGCCACCTCCTCTCATCGCCATTCGTCGTCGACTTTTTGATAAGGTTTTCTCATATGTAATTTGTATAAATTTATTGTTAATTAAGTATATACATTGAATTTAATAATTTGTATAATTGGCTTGCATGTAACTTTGCAAATTTAATAGTTTATAGAGTTAGTTTGTCACATTGATGTTAGTTTGTTAGAATGATAATTTACTCTCAATTTTGTACTTTGTTGTTAAAGAATATAATTTTAAATTAATGAAGCATAATTTAATGATAATATCAATTTAACGTCAATGATCAGAATTTATTGTATATTAGATACATTTAAAAATATTTTTATAGTTGGGTATTATATTTTATTTTTTAAATAAAATTTAAAAATTCCGACGGAATTGCCGATAGAATCCGACGGGTTCCGACAGAATCTGGGGAAAAAAAAATTTTTTAAATTTTTTTCGCGAATTTTTGCTTGCCTCCGACGGATGAGTCCGTCGCCCCCCCAATTCCGTCGGAATTCCATCGGAGAAGCGGTCCGACGGACTTACTATTTCCGTCGGAACGCCTTCTCGACCCTCGTTATTCCGACGGACGCAATCGGCCGGAATTTCCGTCGGAAAACTCATTTTTCGACGGAAAATGTTGCTTTTCCGTCGGAAAATTCGTTGGAAAAAGTTGATTTTTCAGTAGTAGGGGGTGGTTTCTTCATTTAGGTGGGGTGGGAGGGGCAGTCTATGGTGTGTTGCTCTCTACCGACAGCCATAGCGCCTATCAGTAGAGGGTGAAAGACATGGGAAGGGTTAGTAGGATAGGGGGTGTCGAGAGGTTGCAGAGAATCAGTGAGAGAAAGGGAGAGTTTACTGATGATCTTGAAAGGAAAGAAGTAAGGGAGGGTTTAAAACTTTTGAACAAAACAAAAAAAAGGGCTCCATACGGTTTTTAAGCACTCATTCATTTAGGTTTTGAACCACCCAAGGGAAGTGGGAATTTAATATAGGCTAAAATTTCCGGACGAGTTTTACTGTGGATCTTGCCCAATTTTATTTATATTCCACCTTTTGTTAGATAACTTCAAATTGTTTGAGATTGATATTAATTCACATTAGATGTCTGATTATATGTTGATTGTTAGTTTGGTTAATGTGAATATGTTATATAAATATGTTTTGCATAATAATTGAATCTATTATTGATTGTAATGTCATATCACAGCAAGTTTTAATTAATAAAAATGAAATTTTGTGGATTCATGCTGAATAATAGAGCGCAAATTAGTTATATGCCATTATTATGTAAATTTGTTTTACAAAAATATCTATCTGATATTTAGTTTAATGTTAATTTATTTAACATCTTCCTTGGTCCATATGAATGTGTTTTTAGGGAAATGTTTATTTGAATTATTTAAATTCCTAGTTCATGGTTGTTTGAGATAATTGTGAGCTTAGCGAAATTTTCAATCGCAAGACATCAATTGTGAGAATTTTGGTAATTTAATTATTTGAAATGTGCTTGACGTCCATCTTTTAATATACACTTGTAGATACGGCAACTAAAAACTTGATTGGTAGTATCCCTACTAGCGAAAAACTGGATGGCAATAATTATGATCTCTACCATTTGAAAGTTAAATTCATCTTGAATGGAGGTCATCTGCTAGAACACCTATTAGTATCCATACTTGCTCCATTGACAAGGATGATCAAGCAAGGATATTACTACCGGTAAGCAGCATAAACAAAGCCTAATGGCATACAAAGCCTGGTTCAAAAAGGACCGGTCAGCACGCTACACTGTCTTGTCTTGCATGCATGATGATCTGCTAGGTGAGTTTGAGCACCATGCCATTGCTAAGGACATGTGGGATCAACTTAAGATTAGATTCGGTCAAACATCTGCTACAAAGTTGTGTACCTTGAACTTAAAGTGGATGCAATACAAGATTGATTCCAGTTGGGGTATTAATAAACATCATTAAGTCACGAGTGCCATGGCTAGAGATCTGAAAGCTGTTAGGCAGAATATTTCTGAGAGGAGCAAGTCCAGAATGTGATTTGGCCTTTCCTAGACACTGACCATTGGGACAATTTGAAACTCGTTATGGCGCACAATGAGAAAATAAAGACTTTTGAGGTAATCTCAAAACACCTCAAAATGGAGTAAGAACGTTTAAAGCCACTCCGTTCCTCCAATGTGGCATTAGTCGCCAAGAGGAGCAGACCCAAGGGCAACAGGCCTTAGCTAGGAAGAAACCTAAGAAGGGTCCTCACCCTCCTCAAAAATCCTGCACCAAAGGTTGTATTACTAAGAAGCAAAAGGCTGAGGGCAATAGAGAGAAGAATATAGCACAGGTGAAGTGCTATAATAGTGTGAAGAAGGGGCATAATGCTCAAGATTATCCTGAGCCATCCAAGGTATCTCTTTCTGCTAAAACTATCGAAGTATATATATGTTTGTTTCCATGCATTGGTTGCTAACTCTCTTCCTCAATGGATTGTAGACATTGGAGCAACCAAGCACATAGCTCAGGAAAAGACTGGATTCGTGGGGTTTCATCATCACCCAGTGGATTCATGAACTACTGTTCCAGGGAATGGCAGCGAGGAAGATGTCCTTCGAGTAGGAACATACCAGCTCAAACGCCGTGGAGGAAATAAGATGCTTCTTCTTGACGCTCTCTATGCACCAGCGTGTGATGCTCCTTAGTGTCTTTTATTTCTTTAATGAGATTAAATTATTTTGTTTGGTTTTCATCTTGATGGTTTGGACATTTTCTATGGTGATAATGTGTTTGGCCACACTACTTTGAGAAAGTATTTCCTTGTTCCTCATTTGGATGATTGCTATAACAATTCTTCTTCTACTTTTGTCTCCAACTTTGATGCAAATTGTGGATCTGTAAATTGGCATGCTAGACTTAGACATATCAGCCAACAGATATTGAGTAGGCTAGCTAAAGAAGGTCGTTTAGACCAAATGACTAAGGTTAAGTTCCCTAGATGTAAGTAATGCCTAGTTAGAAAGGCAACTGCGAAGCCTTTTGGTTAGGCTTCGAGCGCATCTAAGTCCCTTAGATCTTATTCACTCTGACATTTGCAGACCTATGAATGTTAAAGAACGTCGTGGGGTTGTCCGTTTCCTCACTTTCATAGATGACTATTTGCAATATGGGTATGTATACATATTATCTCACGTTATGATCGTAATACGTTCAAGCATTTTGTAGCTGAGGCAGAGGCCTGATTAGAGCAAAGAGTTAAGACAGTTCAAACCGATCGAGGTCGTGAATATCTTTCTAATATGTTTGAAGTGTTTTGTGAGGAAAAATGTATGCGAAGGCAACTAATGATTCCTAGCACTCCATAACAAAATGGTGTTGTAGAGCGATGGAATCGAACATTACTTAACATGGCCGGGTCAATGAGGGACATGCAAACCTTCTAATTAATTTTTGGGGGATGCGTTGCTCATGATAACTTACATTCTTAACCGTGTACCAAGTAAAAGTGTATCCGCCACATCATATAAGTTATGGCATGGTAAAAAGCCCTCTTTGGATCATTTACGCCCATGGGCCTCGACTGGTTATGTACATAACTTGTCCCACAAACATGGGAAAACTTGGTCCAAGGGCTATCAAAATGGTGTTCATAAGATATCTTGAATATTCTAAAGGATATGCTATGTTTGATGAACACCCAAATGGTGGCATGATTGAAGTTGATTCCCTTAAAGTTGTGTCCTATGAGGATGAGTTACCCAGTGTTGGTGAAATATAAAAAGGGCCAACATTTGTGTGAGTTGCAGCAAGATAATCAACTATCTCTCAATGAGGGGGAAATTTATACCATTAATATTTCACCGAGGATAGTTTTCTTAGTGCTCTTCCAGTGTCTAGAAGAGATACTGAGAATTAGTCTGCACTAGAGAATCAGTTTGAGTATAAGCTTCAGCCTGAGTGTCAGGTTCATCCTCGGTATTCAAATCCTAATAATAAGGTTAGTCCACTTATTTAGGATCATACGTCTCAAAGGGACAGTGTAAGTTGTTCTCTAGACAATGAGGGTTCCACACCTCTTGGAGACAGGGGGAGGAATTCCTCAGCCAGTCAAACAAATGAAGGTCCAAGACTCCAGAGAAATAAGCTTGGAAGAATTCCTTGATGATATTTTCATATCAAAGCTAATATTCCTGTACGCTCCTTTGGAAATAGACGAACCTACCTCTTTTTATAAGGCTATTAATTCATAAAATCACAAAGAGTGGATGAAAGCCATGAGGGATGAAATTTACTCTATGGTGAGAAATAAGGTTTAGGAACTAGTTGATCTAGCTCTCCAACGTAAATCCATTAAAAACAAGTGGGTTTTCAAGATAAAATGTCGGGTGGGTGGATCGATCGATAAGTTCAAGGTTCGTTTAATGGCGAAATGGTTTATACGAGTTGAGGGTGTAGACTATGAAGAGACCTTTTTTTATTACGGTGAGAATAGCCTCTACTTGCCTACTTCTGGCCCTAGTTGCTCATTTGAACTTACAACTATTTCAAATGGAATGGCAACCTTGAAGAAGAGATCTATATGGATCAACCTAGAGGTTTTGTATCAAAAAGTCAATAGGACAAAGTCTGTCATCTGAAAATATCTATTTATGGTGTCAAATAGTCTTCTAGATTGTGGTATTTCGGATTCCATGAAACTATTATTTCTTTTGGCATGACCATGGTTTTAGAAGACCACTGTGCATGCCAAGAAAACTGTAGAGGGGATTATGTTTCTTACTTTATATGTTGATGGCGTACTACTGGTTGGAAACAACATGGAGATGATTAAAACCACTAAATAGTGGTTATCATCTATCATCAATATGAAGGATATGGGTGAAGGTAGGCATGTCCTAGGCATAGAAATAATCAAAAACCGATCCAAGAAGCTTCTTGGTTTAAGTCAAGGGGTATATATTAATAAAATCTTAGAACGATTTCGGATACATTATTTTTAACCTGTGGAAACCCAGTTAAGAAGGGTGTAACTTTAAGTCTAGATCAATGTCTTAAGACAGATAAAGAAAAGAAGAAAATAAGCGATGTCCCCTATGCAAGTGCAATAGAAAGTTTAATGTATGCTGTGTTGTGCACACGACCAGACATTTGTTTTGCAGTAGGTTGGATAAGTTGTTACCAAAGTAACCTAGGACTTGCTCATTGGCAAGTTGTCAGAAGAATCTTTTTCTACATTCGTGGTATAAGTGGACTAGTCCTTTGCTATGAAAATGGGGACCTTAGGTTGAGAGGATATTCAGATGCCAATTAGGGTGGTAAACCGGATGAGTCCAGGTCAACCTCAGCATATGTATTCATCCTTGGTGGGATTTAATATCTTAGTGTAGTAAGACCCTGACTGCATCACACTATCAACTATAGAAGTAGAATATATTGCCTGCTACCTTATCACATAGGAAGCCATATGGCTAAAGAGTTTTTTCCAGTATCTTAATCTCACTACTAGAGCTGGTGGTCCTGTAGAAATTATATGTGATACTACTACTGCCATTCAATTTGTTAAGGATCCAAAAATCCATGGGAAAACTAGGCATATCAAAAGGTATTATCATTTTGTTCAAGATACCATAAAAGGGAAAGAGGTTGCCATTAAGCATATATCAACTATTAAGAAGATTGCATATCCTCTAACTAAGCCTATTCCCAAAGATGCTTTCAAAGCTTATGGGGTGAGCTTGGTTTTGCATAGAGTTTAGTTTTTGGGTGTATCTAGATGTGTGATGGACATGTTTTTCTTGTAATAAAAATTTATGAAATAAAGAAAGATGTTTCTTTCTCAAATTTTCATAAATATGCAATTAAGTAATTAGGTACATTGAAATGTCAACTGGCTTCTAATTTGCCTAGTCTTATAGGCAATCGCCCATGCCACTTGTGTAGTAGGGTGGATGAGACTCAGCAATATTAACACTAGGTGTGTGTGATATTGAATTATCATTATACTTATATTGTATGAATGATGTGTTGTTATATATAATAGTTGCCTTATTAAGTCTAAGATGGAACTTTCATAAGTCGAATATGAAATGTCATGATTTTATATAGAAAACTTAAAGCTGAATCATGAGTGTCAAGATTGACATTTGGTATGTTAATCAGGTATCTCATGTTGGTTTTTTTTTTGTAGAATCTAGGCTTGCAATTTGCATGGCATAGAAGAGTCACATGCCTAGTTTAGTAAGACCTATGCCATGACACACTTTTTATACAGTGTGTGCTAGATGATGACCTGTTTGGAAAGTGATAGGCAAATTCTCTTTTCCTGTCACTGTGTGACCTCTATTTGTGATACTTCTTGACTTAGAGTTATAATATGAAGCCAAACCTTGATGTTACTACCTTAGTATGGTTTCCAAGGGTCAAGATGTATACAGTCTAGCGAAGCACATTAGGAAAGCAGTTAAGCTAAGACGTCCTATATTAATTAACAAAGGAAGAATCTGTTCCCATCACCATATTAAGCCCGGGTGATTATATTCAGTAGATAATCATTTGATATATTGATAGGCATAAAGGGATAGTATATGTCATTGGTGATGTTGTGAATGATTTAGGATATCATTTTCATATGAAGGTGTTATGTTAGTTAGATGGTGACTTAATATAATACTGCTGGTTTGTTTTTAGTTGCACATCCCATTCTCAGTATGAGGCGTGAAGAGATGTATTGGCAGAGATATGTAATTTATGGTCTATGTGACCGAGTGGGAGTTGTTAGCTGAGTGTAACAGTCACATTCATCACTTATATTAAATAGGCTATTACAGCATGTTAATGGTATAAATTAACTCCCATTAATTAAGTGATCAATTTCAAAGCTTAGTTCCACTATAAAGAAGAGATCAGATCAGGGAATGAAACAACACAACAACACTTGAGTTAATCATTTCCAAAAATGATATTCTTTTTTGCTGTCTCACATTAATCCAACCATCCACTGGGGTTTGGGTTTCGGGCTTGGTGTTTTTCGGTGACTCTAGTAGCCACTAGATTGCCGTTTATAGATCATGGGAAGAATACTGCAATAAGATCTTTTGCCAAGGTCAATCCTATATTATATAACACCTTCACATGAAATGATTGCTTAAATAGTACCATGCACAGTACAGATAAGTGAATTTTTTTTAAAAAAAAGGAAAGAAAAGAATATGACTCAGATCATGTTCTTAGTTCTATATTATCCAAAAATGTTTACTAATTAACGATGATAAGAAGGATCAGTCATTAAAAAGAAACTTTACTAATTATGAAATAAGGTTCATTAACATAAAAGAAGAGCCAAATTAGCATTTTAATCTATTTGAAAGTTTTGATATGTGTGGCCCTTGCCACCTGAAGCAATTGCTTTTGCTTAACTTTGCACTTGAATAGAGGTGCTTGGAACATCTAAATAGAAGTTGATGTTATAGCTACACTGAGGCCTCTTGTGATCCAACACAATAAAAAGTAATGACTTATATGCAGTAAGTCAAAAAATAAGGGTGGGGGTGCGGCTAGTCTTCTAGTCAAATTAAGGCTGAAATTCAAGTTGTTGTTATCAGTGGCTAATACAGGATTTCAAACAAGTAACATAGTTTTTAAGTCAATCTTATATGTAAGATTTCAATTGAATGCTATATTTTCCAAATTCTTGATTCAACAGTGAGTTTGGATGTAAAGTTTAACATGAGTGTTATTTAACTAGTTTTCTCCATTTCAAACCAAAAAGTACCCAAAAAATCAAAATGTCTAAACTAATTAATGTCAATTATTTATATAATTTCAAAATAAAGTTGCCTCGCTGGTTTTCACCTCCTTCAATTGAGGTTCAAGTGAACAAGCCCCAAATCTACGAAATTTCATCTCCAAACTCCTAAATTTGAATTTCACATTTCAAATCTATCATAATCAACCTCTTTATCCAAAAGATTTGCAACTCGGTTAGGGTACGTATGGTTTGGATATTTTGAAGACTCGGGTGCCCGAAAATCCGAAACTCTTTTTAAAACTTTTTTTATATCATTGCTTCCCTAAAAACTTTGTAAGTCAAATATTCCCGAACTCGAAGAAGACAAGTACTTTGACTTCATTACATTTGTTTTATTTGAATGCGTTGGACATGAATATGATGTTAACAAGCTTATACTTTATGGAAGTGTGGACTAATTGAAATGTAAATGATGATAAGATATCGGGTGATATTGTCATATTGTGTAATAATTTCAAGTGCAACTTGGCGCAATGCAATAATATTTTATAACCTAAATAGAAATAATTATATTATGAATACAAAAATTATTAGGCAAAGTAGAAAAAACATTTTAGAAAAATTGGGTTATTGATTAACCAAAAATTCGAACTGAAATTTTAGGTTACCCAAATGTTTCAGTTCGGATACAGTTCACCGTTTTGCCGACCCAAAATTTTGGGTACCCGAACCAAAATCTCATTTGGTTCAAGTACCTGAACCATGAACACCCCTAGGTGGCATGAAAATTTGGAAGGTGTTGACAATGCTGTACTTTACTGTTACAAGAACTTTAAACATGATATGATTTTCCATTGTCTAGGACTTGTTTAGGTGGTTGAAGTGTTGAGAATTTGCTGTGTAATTATTAGGATCACAACTTACTAACCGAATAAGTTAAAAAATGGGAAGGGGGATGCTGTAGCTACTTTATTCCTAGATAGCCATCAACAACTCCCATACGGGGATCTGTTCGATAATATACTAGAATCGATTCAGTAGCAAACTGCTTGTGCTGAACGTGTATAGCAGGGAGCCCACTGTTGTGCTGCCTTGTAAGGGTTGCAATGTCGGTGGGAATTCTTAACAACATGCAAGAGTGTTTGGGCTAAATAAGATCATACATATGGGATGGGTGGAATGAATTTTGCAAGGTTTGAAGGCCAAAATAGGACGATGTAGTTTTTTATTTTTTTAAAATAAAACATTATGATTTCATTAATAATATGCCAAACAACATCTACAATAAAAATCGTGAATGAACAATTGTAGATCTAAAATATAAGTATGAAATTCAACTTTCAAATAACTAATATTGATTTGATAATCTTGTCATGGATAATCTTCTGTGGCATTACATCTTAACTATTGATGAACAACCTCATAATTCGTGCCACATCGATTTGAAAATTGATCTTCATTCAATGTTTTGGAGCAGAAATTGAACACAACTATCATTAAAAAAAAAGACTAATAGTCCCATAAAAGAGTAAAAAAAAAAAACTATTATATATGAAGAGACGGACTTTATTTAATTTGTAGAAAAAATAGTATTAAACCACCGATTAACATAGAAATCAATCAAAACGGGGCTTACTATTGACCAAAAAAGTTGATAGAAACCTCTAAAAAAATTTTGATAGCAACCCTTACATATAGGGCAATCTAGTTTGAGTCAGAGTGTTGGCGTAAACTTGGGTTTCTCGAGGATGCCATGGGTACAAATGGAACTCAAGGAAAAAGCTTAATAAAGTTTTTTTTGGTGCTGATGTGGGGCTAAACCCCTAAAAAAATATTTCTACTCCTCAATCAAAGGGGGCTAAGATGCACCGCAATTGTCTTGAAACAAAATAACACTAATAGAGCTAAGAGGATAATCAAATACAACTAATGGGGAATTTTTTGTAACACCCATATCGGCTAAGAAATCGACTGCCTTTGTTTGTCTGTCGATAATGATGTTTCATTGTCACTCTCCATTTCGGGCTAAATAGAAGGACTTGACATACCTTCAGTACTTAGTAATATGGTTGATTGGGAAGAATCAAACCTCTTCACCTTTGGATGAATAACCAAAGAATCCACGTGAATCATTAGGTGTTTTACTCCGCTATCGTAGGCTAATCGTAAGCTCTTAAGAAGAGCTTAAGGTCAGCTTTTATCAATCAGCAAATACCATAGTTTGCCGCAAAATCCCATGATGCATTCTTATCAGTATCCCCTCAGCAGACCACCACCTCCAGCCATGTCTAAGTTTCATTTAGAGGCCCCGTCTACATTAAGTTTGCACTAGTCGGAATGGGGTGGAACCCAGTTAATAAAGTTTGAGTATTTTTTTGGTTCAAAAGTTTGAGTATTTGTTAACATGGGCTTTTCTAAAGAGTGCCCAGTGGGCACTGTTTGATAAACAATAAATGAGCTTTACCTACCTATAATTATTAATTTGGCAGAGCTAATTTTTGGTATTTGCAAAGCATTAAATTGATGTTTTATTATAACTAGGGGCAAAACTGGAATACTTCATTATATAGCTTGCCTTTTCACTTCCCAATATATTTATAAAGTACTCTGATTTTCTATTTTTTCCGTTTTCATTGTTCTCTCACTTCCTATAACTATAATGCCACTGTTAGAAATAATAAAAAGTACTATTGTCTCACTACACTCCAAAGAGAAGATTGATTATTTTACTCTTTGCAAAAGCTAAAGCTACTGTTGAAATTTTCTATCCAATGTGTACTTTCCTGAAAGTGAAAGGTATAAACCTCTCCCATTTATTTTAGTCTTGTCTCTTATTTTCTTTTTCAAATGAATGGAAGGCATAGTCTTGTTAAAAGCAACTAAAAGTAAGTGTTATAGAGCTGGTTGTTTCCCTTTGACCTCTTCATCATGATCATCATACTTCATGAAAATGAATAATTAAAGCTTCTCTACTGTTATTTTTATTTTTCAATTAAATTATCAAAATTTGGTTAACAAAGCTGAATTTAGTAATTTTTTTTTCCTTGTCTTCTAGATGGAAGAAATGTCAGTTGAGCCTCACAATGAAAGAAGTGTCATGAGAAATTTTGATTTAAATGAAGCTCCGAAGACAACGATGACAAAGCCAAAGAATCAATTGATATTTGGGCTTTTCTAACGAGTATTCAGTGGGCACTGTTTAATAAACAATAAATGAGCTTTACCTACCTAAAATTATTAATTTGGCAAAGCTAATTTTTGGTATTTGCAAAGCATTAAAATGATGGTTTATTAACTATGGGGCAAAACTGGAGTACTTCATACATAACCTGCCTTTTCACTTCCCAATATATTTATAAATTACTCTGATTTTCTATTTTTTTTGCCTCCATTGTTCTTTCACTTCCTATAACTATACTGCCACTGTCAGAAATAATAAAAAGTACTATTCTCTCACTACACTCCAAAGAGAAGATTGACTATTTTACTATTTGCAAAAAGCTAAAGCTACTGTTGAAATTTTCCATCCAAGGCGTACTTTCCTGAAAGTGAAAGGTATAAACCTCTTCCATTTATTTTAGTCTTGTCTCTTATTTTCTTTTTTAAATGAATGGAAGGCATAGTCTTGTTTAAAACAACTAAAAGTAAGTATTATAGAGCTGGTTGTTTCCCTTTGACCTCTTCATCATGATCATCATACTTCATGAAAATGAATAATTAAAGCTTCTCGACTGTTATTTTTATTTTTCAATTAAATTATCAAAATTTGGTTAACAAAGCTGAATTTAGTAATTTTTTTTTTTCCTTGTCTCCTAGATGGAAGAAATGTCAGCTGAGCCTCACAATGAAAGAAGTGTCATGAGAAATTTTGATTTAAATGAAGCTCCTGAAGACGACGATGACTAAGCCAAAGAATCAATTGATATTTTTCCACCTTTTATTGGGCAATGCTTTCTTAGTTTGGAGGAAGCTCTTCTTTTCTATAAGAACATTGCAAGAAGCCGGGGTTTAGTGTTCGAAAAGGGCGATCAGAAAATAAGAATAGAGTAAAAAGAAGGCAAGATTTCTTTTGCTCTTGTGAAGGATGGGCGCCCCCAAAAGTTGTTAATCCAGCAGCAGAGCAAAGAAATAGAGAGTCACACAAATGTGGATGTGGGTCTTTTATGAGAGTTACATTGAAAAGATCATTTGACATCTCTGCTGAAGAATGGCAAGTGACACTATTCAAGGATGATCATAATCACAAGTTGTTGTCTCCAAAACAGGTTCGCTTTCTATCTACTTATCGTAGCATTGATAAAGAAACTGAGGACCGGATTCTCTTGTTCAAAAAAGCGGGTCTATCGGTTAGACAAATCATGCATATCATAGAACTAGAAAATAATGTCAAACATGGCCATCTTCAGTTTCTTGCCAAGGACATTCACAACTTGTTTGACAAGTTTAGTGGAATGATGGGACCCACTGATGCAATGGAGTTGCTCAAATTTTGCAAAGATGCCAAAGATGAAAATCCAATGTTCCAATATGCTTTTACACTTGATAAAGAGAACAAATTGGAACACATTTTTTGGTCTCCTGCCCAATGTTTTGATTGGTATCAAAGATTTGGGGATGTCGTTGTGTTCAATATGACATACAAGGTTAACTCTTATGACATTGCATTTGGTATTTTTGTGGGTGTTGATAACCATCGGAGGATGATATTATTTTCTTGTGCACTACTTCGGAATGAAACCACTAGTGCGTTTATCTGGCTACTGAAGGTATTTTTCTTTCCTAAATTTATCATTATTTTCAATATATGTTCTGTGTAGAGTTAATTTTTTAATAATTTAAAATTCACTTGCATATCTTGTAACTGATTTGCTGAAGCCTCATGTTCCTATGCTAGGCTCATCAATTCCCCCAAAAAAAGAAAGAAAGAAAAAAAAGAGAAAAAAACTAAGCTCATATGTCAGACGTATGTATCATTGCATCAGCCCTTGTCTGTGCATTATATTCCTAAGTCATTATTCCTTTGTGTAGTGTTATGATGTTGGTGCTTGCATTTATTTAATGTATATGTATTGTTGGTTTTTACATATCATATTATTATTTCTTAGCTTATACTCCTAAAGTTACTATTTTGACATATTGTGAGATGCATATTGCATTTGTCTAATGATTTAAAATTGGTTTGCAGATATTTGTAAAATTGATGAAGAAGCCACCTTTGTCAATTTTGACCGATCAAGATATATGCATGACTGAGACCATTTCTAAAGAAATGCCCACCACAAAGCATGCTTTTTGCATATGGCACATTACTACTAAGTTTAGTTGCTGGTTTACTTCAATTCTTCGTCAAGATTATCAAAGTTGGTATGCCGACTTTTACAAGTTGTACAAGATTGAAGATTTGAAGAATTTGAGCAACAATGGCCACAAGTGATTGCAAAATATAACATGCAAACAAATAAACATGTGTTGGGTTTATATCGAATTAGGTATTATTGGGTGCCTGGATATCTTCAGAGTTATTTTTTTGCGGGTATGACAACAACAGGGCGATCTGAAAGTATTAATGCATTTAACAAACGCTTTGTGGCTTCTCGTACTTGTTTAAGTCAACTTATCAAACAGGTATGCATTAGAATTATAATAACTTTTTTTAGGCTTACTTACATTATTTTATCATTTTATTTTAGGAATAAAAATTGACTTATAAATTAAATTTGCAAATATGATTTTTATAAGATTTTTATGATAGTTGTTTCATGATAATAGAATATTTGAATTTATAGGTTGATCTTGCAATTGAAGATGTTGAGCAATCACAATTACATCATATAATATTGGAGACATATAGAGCCAATCCTTGAGAAGCATGTCGCCATTAGAGAAGTAAGCATTTGATATCTTAACACCATTTTGTTTTAAAAGATATCAAAATGAGTTTGTAAGAGCTAGCTAATATATGATGTTCGAAGTGAATCCCTATGAGTTTGTTGTGCAACATCATGGCACTGGAGCTACCTCCAAGCACAGAGTATTTTGGGATAGTGAAAAAGTTAGTTGCAGTTGCAAACATTTTGAATTTTGGGAAATTCTTTGTCGTCACATACTATCTGTGTTTGTGCACAAGGATTGCTTTTGCATCCCTTCTATATGTTTTCCAATGCGTTGGCGTCTTGAAGTAGCCCAAGTTACAGAAGTGTTATCATCACCGGTGGAAGACTTGACAGTAGAGGACTTGGCGGCATATGCCCATACTAGCAATAATGTCGATTTTGTTCATTGTCCTCCCCAATCAAAAACTAAAAGGTTGTCCCAAGCAATTGAGAAGAAAGAGTTCAAAGGAACTAGCCAAGCAAGTGAAAACTTGTAGCTTTTGCAAGCGCACGGGCTACAATATTACTACATGTCCGCACAAGGAAAATTTTGGGGGAAATGAACATTCCAAGTAATAAAAAGCAAAAGAAAAATGCCTCGAGGACTGAAGAGCTCAACCCAATTTTCTCTACAAAATGTTAGAGCCAATTATGTTTGGGAGTATTATGTTTGAATTTAGTATCTACTACCATAGAACTCTTTATAATATCAAATTAAAAGGTACGAGTCATTTGCTTACTACGTAAGGCCTCAGATTATCTCGCAACTATGTAAGTCATATGATTTGCTAATATCAAATTAGTTTTTTTGGGGATATTTAAAATGGTTGAATATCAAATTAAAAGGTTCGAGTCAATTGAAGCCATATTAAAATCACGATTCATTTTACCCCAAAAAAAAAAAAAAATCACGACACATGAACTACAAATTTACCAAAATTTGATCTCAAAAAAGGAGCAAGAAATAGGAACATTTAATTAATAGCATGAAAAAGTATCTACATTGATGTTGTTCCGAAAATCAAATTAAGGTAACAATTTTTATTCCAAAAAAATATATATACCAACTCTCAATTATGTAAATATGATATAATTTCATCTAAAAAGATTCATTAAATGAATTTGCAATAAAATCAGCGGCGATTCGCTTTCCAAGTTCACTCTTACAGCCAAATTAATTAGTTAAATTCTCCTATATACTTTTAGGAAAGTACACCTTGGATGGAAAATTTCAACAGTAGCTTCAGCTTTTAGCAAAGAGTAAAATAATCAATCTTCTCTTTGGAGTGTAGTGAGAGAATAGTGCTTTTTATTGTTTCTGACAGTGGCAGTGTAGTTATAAGAAGTGAGAGAACAATGGAGGCGGAAAAAATAAAAAATCAGAGTACTTTATAAATATTTTGGGAAGTGAAAAGGCGGGCTATATAATGAAGTATTCTAGTTTTACCCCTAGTTATAATAAATCATCAGTTTAATACTTTGCAAATATTAAAAATTAGCTCTGCCAAATTAATAATTTTAGGCAGGTAAAACTCATTTATTGTTTATTAAACAGTGCCCACTGGACACTCTTTAGAAAAGCTCTTAATAATTTTAGGTAGGTAAAACTCATTTATTATTTATTAAACAGTGCCCACTGGGCACTCTTTAGAAAAGCCCTAACAATATTGAGCATTAATGAACGGTTTAATGGGCATGAGGTGAGGAGAGTGCTCAGGAGTGTTAAGATTAAAATTACTTAATTTTATAGTTGACTTTAAGCTAACCAATTAATAATGCACTAATGCTAGTAGAGACCGCCATTCAAGTTGAAGCGGTCGATTATTTATTAATGTAGTTTGCTTCAACTTTAAAAGTATTCTATCACAAGTGTTGTGTGGATGAGGAAATTTTGAATAAAATATAATTTCTTGGTAGCCTTTTGGGGAAATGGTGAATCTTAATGCAAATCCATAGTGTTTTGGTTTACAGAATTGTATACATAATCGATAGTTTGATTAATAGCTACGTCTAATACGTTGTAATGTTTAGATGATCATACTATCAAAATGTTGGTGTAGGTTTATGATTTCATTATTACTGGTTGTGACTCTATTTTTATCGATTCATTCATACTTATTTCATTTCCTCCCTTAACCACCTTGGTTGTCTACATTTTCTTCTTGCCATAGACGTTGAAGCTCGTAAGAGCCACCTAATCTGTTAGTTCAAGTACATTATGGACATTTTGTGACATGCTCACACGGACGTTGCAAAATGTGCACCTATGCGATAGTATTGTGACACCTCTTCGAACAAAACTTGTGTGCCTTGAAACAAGCTTACTTTCAATTAAATTCTACATGAATATAAGTCAATTTTATTGTATTGACCATTTTAAGCCTCTTTTCTTCAATTTATGTTCGGAATGTTTTGTTTGGTATACCTGTATTTTTGAAAAATCTATTTAGGACACAAAATAAAAATAAATACAAGCTCTAGTAATGATATTTATTAGTTTAAATTTATAGAAAACATCTTTATTTCTATACTATGTACCAAATGAAATTCTCAAACATAAATGGGTATCAAGTGGAATATCCCTTTATTTTTTTGGTTTAAAATACCGCTATATTCTTTTCAATTATTTTATTAAACTTATCTAAGCTAAATTTATGAACTGAATTTAACTTAATTTAGGTGATCTGAACTAAATTGAATTTTTTTTTGTTGAACTGAATATAATATAACTTAATTGAACTTATTTTTGTTGAATTTTGAGTTTACTTTTCCCAAACTAACTGAAATTAATTTTTGTTGAATTAAACATATTTTTGCTGAGTTAAATTATATTGAACTAAATTTATCCTAAGCAAATAGCCTGAAAAGAGCAAATCCTAAGTTCGATCAGTTCCAAAAAATAAAATCTAGTTCAAGTTCAGTTTAAGAAAAATAATTTGTAAAAATAAATTTAGTTTACCTCAATTCAACAATTAGTTGAGCAATAAGAAGTTCATTTGAGTTTAGTTCATCTCATCAAAATATACGTCGACAAGAATTAGAGCTGTTAAAACTGATTCAAGATCTGAAATCCGAACCAAATGATCTGGGCCCATATCCAACCAGACATCCGAAATAGATTCATCTGAAAGTGGACTTGAAACTCGAATTGACCATAACCGAATTATGTCTAACTGAAATTGCTTATTTTTGCATGACAAGCTTCTTAGACTAAAAATTGGTTAATCTGAACTCCACCATAATCGAAATCCTATCCAAACCAAACCGATTCCAAATCTCACCTGACTCGAAATATAATATGATCTAAACTTAACCCGATCCGTACCAAATTAAATGATCCGTTGTCAACTGTCAAGTCTACTAGAAAAAGGCCTCACAGATTTTTTATTTTATTATTATTATTATTTTTTTTTGGGAGATGGTTGTTATGGTCTTCAGTTCAGTTTCATTAGGGTTTCAAACCACAGAAAAGATTTAATCGAAACCAATTCTCTCTCCCTAGCTCAGGCAAAGTACAACAATGGAGGATCAGGAAATGGCAATTGCGAACCCGAAATCAAGGAAGGAATTAGCGGCAGAAGGTCAGAAGCATCTAGAAGAGACGGTGGAAGCAGCATTTCAGATCCTTTCCGCCATGAATGAGGAGCTTTGCAATCCGGCGTTGTGGTCTGCCACTGCTACTTCTTCTGACGGTAATAATGCTGCTACTATCAGCGCTAACGGCCACAGCGACGGATCCAACGGCGACGTTTCGTCAGATCACCTTCTCGATATGGGTGGGGGTGCTCTCGACGAAGCTCGCCTTCGTTATAAGGCTGCTGTTACTTCTCTTCGCTCTGTTCTCAACGCCATTCCTGATTCTCACAAGGTACAATTTTGCTCTCATATTTGGGGTTTTGAGGTTAAGGGGTGGTGTTTCTGATTTTCAAAATTAAGTTTGACTCTTGAGTTGAGTTGATTGAGAAGCCTAGGATTAATTATGTGTTACGAACTTTGAATCGGAAAGTTTGATTCTTGAGTTGATTTTCAAAATGAAGTTTGATTCTTGGGTTTAGTTGAAGCTCTATATATCATAGCTCAGAATAGTTGCACCTGCTTTGGGAGTTGGTTGATAGATTGATGAGTAGGATTCTGGCTTTTTTTCTTTCTTATCTTTGGATAAGGAAAAGGAACTTCTCTGTTATTCATAGATACATTCAGACTGTGTCATTGTGAATTTATCCTGGGGTGGGTATTAGTAGTACTTGTTGTATAATCAAAGTACTGAAAAGTTGATATTTTGGCGTATTGCTAGAACTTTGAATGGGAAAGGTTGCTGTTACCTCATTTGAATGCCTTTGACCTATGTGAATCTCTTGCTTTGCTCAGGAAATTGTTGGCGGTGCTGCATCACAGGAAGATGAAGCTGAAATTGAGAAGCTGGAGGAGGATGCATCTAAGCTGAGAATGGTAATGTGTTCACTGCTTAACTCTTAATGGTTTTAGGGAGTTTAGTCTGTGCTGCTTCAGATGTCGTATAGAACGTATTGAGGTTTCTCATTAAGTGCCTTTTTTTTGTTTTGGGGGGAGGGGGTGGGGGAGGCTGTTTAATACTTGGTCATGAATCTGGAGCATGTCGGAAGGAGTTGGGTATGGAGAAAGAATGATGTTTGGAAGATAGTTTAAGTTAATTGGTTTTAGAGTTTATTAAGAAGTACCTTTGAGATGAGGCAGCAAGAATATTTATTGATTATGTTGTTTCTAACTGTAGGAGCTTGCAAACAAGAATAGGCACCTTAAGCATCTCATCAATCAGCTTCGAGATCTCATTGCTGATATATCGACTTGGCAAAGCCCATGTCCTGTGTGAATTGGATATTACTTGTTTTGAAACAATTCATGGGAACAATAGCTCTCGTCAAGTAATTTGCTAACTAAGGGCACTCCACTTTTCTGCTGCTGCTGTTTCTGGAAGAGCCTCAGAAGTGATGTCATGCATATTTACTCCTCCATATATGCACATTCAATTTATTACCGTCTTCTTGGAGGATTCAATGTATATCTCTAACAATGGACCGAGATGTTACGATGATCCATGTTCTATTATTTGTATGTCAATAACTAGAGGACGGCCTTGTGCGATTCTTGAGGGTGAAACATTTATACTCCATTTCTATGTTTCTCATCCAATGACCATGGCAGGAGTCCGCTTAAGAGGCGTCGGGGTTTTTGAAAATCTCTATAGTAGGCAATTGCATTTGGGTTTTGTTACTATATTATGGAGCTTGTAATGCTTTTTGGTTGAAGATACATTTGGTTCTTTGCTATTAACTCTTGTATAAGCTGCCTCTTTGTACTCCAGAGATTCTAAAACTGTATTGTTTTTCTTGGTTTCCCAAGCCTATGTATGGGATATATAGGCACGCAGCCTCCCTCCTATATTTTTGGAAGCATAGTGGCTGTTTAACATGGTATACAAACCAAGAGGGCATTTGCATTACTCTCGAATGTAATTCCTTGTATTCCTCTGAAACTAGCCCTGTGGCTGTCATTTAATTAGTATCTCATTAGCTCAGAAGGTTGCATTCTCCATTGATTTTCTAAGGAAGCGACACCCAATTATTTATTTTTATAATGAGACTGGCCTGTTTCTCAGCATACCCATCGCAGGTTGCATGTCATGGATTAACCGTAACTGCTTCTTCTCTTAAAATATTATGCCTACAACAAAGTATACCAATAAAGAGCAAGGATATTCTGAACTCATGCTCTGCTTCTACCAGCAACCATAAATGGAAGAAAATGTAGAGATGCACATACCACCCAAAGAGGGTTAAAAAAAAGGTGGAGAGAAGAATCTTATCCGAACTCACAAATGCTTATAAATAGCGCCACAATATTGAAACTAAAATCCAATTAAAGTGTCCAACAAAACCCATGCCAGAAGTGCAACAAGAGGACCCAGAATTCGGGGGACTAGGAACCAAGCCGGTAGGTTGTGGGGCAGCACCCGGAGCCAAGTTAGAGCCACCACTGAGTGGTGGAGATGGCAAGGCTGGAGGAGCTGCCATTGTAACCGGAGGTTGTGGACAAGCAAGTGGTGTGGGTGGTGCTTTGTCAATGTCTACCAGCACCCCATCTATGCCATGGCATCTGATTGACGACCCAGAAACACATAAGTTAGGACTGACCAGCTTAACATTATTGAGAAAGAAGCACTTCCTCCCGTTGTTGAACACATTGAGCATGAATTCTTGCTTTGACGAAGGGATTATTGAGCCTGTTGGGAAGTGCTTGAGGTACTCAAACCCAAGAGGAGTAGGGATCGAATGTCGGAGTAGGAAATCAACCACGCCATTCTTGGGGATTGCCGCCTTTGCCAACATCCGGTTATTGGGCATCAAGAAGGTGATGTTACTCGGGATCTTACCTGGCGGAGACATGTTCAGAAGGATAACGAATGCAAAATAATTGGCTCTCTGCATCTCTTCAATGGCGTCATTTATGGGTTGGTCTGTTGAAGGAGTGTCTTCAGGGAAAGCTAGAGGTATCAGTACCAGTATCATTGAAAAAATTGAGATGGCAGTGACAGTCGCCATGTTCACAATCCCACCACGGATAGTAATGGATGTGCGTCAATGCTATCAGGGCAGGGTTTTTATGGGAGCAGTGTTGAAGTGGGATACTGCAACTTTAGTAAAAGGGGCAATGGTAATATTTATTCACCTAAGACATGCAACTGGGTTGGCTCAACAACTAGAGTTCACAGTTTCAGCATGATTGAACTTTTGAACCCCCAAGTATTATATATATCATCCATTAATCCCGAATTGTAAATTTGAATTGAGTTTAATTGGGTTGCGAGTATTTACTTGTTTGACAAGTGAAAACTTCACACCTACCCTACCTTTCTTCCCTCCATTGTTTTTTTTTTTTTTTGGGGGGGTGTTGGGTCCTCCATTTTACTGGAGTCGACCTATTGTTGGCTCAATAACCCGAGATCTTACTTAAGGAGAATAAGTGCTCAACCACTTAAACTAATCTATGTTGGTTCTTTCCTCCTTTGTTAGTAAGTGCCGAACACATCTTCTAATATTCCTGACAAATATAATCCCTACGGACCAATACCTGAGAAGTGGTATGTTGTGAACCTAAACTAGGGTTTACGCCAAGTAGGCATCACTCCTAAAGAGTTATAAAAGGGACCAAATTGCCACTACTATGCAATGCTATCATTCTCAATGAATGTTCCCTTTATCACACTAAAACGAACAAGTATGGCGAACCCCTGTCTAACTGATTGCCCAGAGCAACACATTGACCAGTCGGCAAACTATTTGCGAGAAATTAAATTGGTCAAAACTGAACCATCTTCCATGAGGGCTGAAATGAGCCTCTAATTTATTTGGGTCTCTATTTGTTGGAGGTTTCATAGCGAACAGGGTACAGATGTGCCAAGAACCAGAAAGTGAAGAACAGCCCACTGATCAGCTTACTCCATTTTAGTGGTACATCGTATGTCATGATGATCACCATTGGTGGAATTATCAAAATTGTCCAGTTGATCATCTAAAGTCAGAAAACTCATCCCATTATCACCATTAGTATTTGGAAGTAAGTGTAGAAGAGATTTTAATCCCAGCTAGCACTTTTTAAGTTACCCCGAAGCTTAAGTGCAGCAGCAAAGTGAACCCTTGTCCCTCTGATCAACCAAACCTGCTCTTTCCTCCCTGCATCATACAAGGCACCATGTTTAATGCACTAGCATAGTTTATTTCACTATTATCATAGCTTATTTCCAATTGCAAGATTTTTTTTTTTTAAAATTAAAAAATTTGGAACCTCAGTCATTTTATTTGCTTGTTATTCCGTTCCCAGATATCCCAAATTATTTGCATAGTTTCTATTTTTATAAAATTAATTTTCCTCATATTCCTTTTATTAGTATGAACAACAATAGTAAATTGATATACAAAAATAAAGCAAATAGTCTAATCAATTATTTGGGTATGAGATAATCCATATTTAAAAAATAGCTTTTGCTTTGAAAACCAATGATTTTTGACTACTGGATAATCAATACCTACATAATTGAGATGTCAACAGCTCTTTGACAAGTTAGGGTACAAAATCGGCAGTGATGATTTTTTTTCACCAAATTCTCAATCTACATATTTTGTCAAACAATGCAAACAAATTGGATCCGGAGTAATAGATTCTTTGTTTAAATCCTGGCCAGGTTGATTCCCTGCCTTTTTCCTTTTTTTCTTCTTTCAGGTTTTTATTTTTTTGAGGGGTGCTTCAGCAATTGAATAGTTGATATGCTCCTCCCCTCGCCCCGCAGCGAACGCTATCCGTGTGTAAAATAATGTTACGCTAGCTAGTCTAAAGTGCTTATAGTGTTGGTTGCTGATATGCTTATACCGTTGGTTGACATCAGCAATCTTCACACAATAGTGGTAATATTGGAGATGACCCAGCAGAGATCACATCATCCAGTTTGTTTGATAGGAGATGAAGACCAACCACGGGAGGCTCATCACTTGCATTTGAATCAAACTTACATTATTCGCAAATAGCTTTTTGAATAACCTTTTCAAAACAAAAAAAGTTTTTTTTTTGGAGTTTTTAATTCACCAAAGACTCAAAGAGCTTCTTATGATGCTTAGTTAACTGGCATTTTGAAATGACTTTGTTCCCAAAAAGCTGGTTTGAGTAGCTTTTTGTTATGGGCTTTTTGAAAACTAATCTTTTGTTTCACTCTTTTCTTTTTTTTAAAGAAAAAGAAAGTTCATTAATGAAAAACCATACAACATCTACATTAATAATTTTCTGACAAGAATAAATCTAAAATATGAAAGCATGTCTCTATTTCAACAAGGCTAATTGTAAATATACTTCCGACTGACTTTATACTTGTAGCATTATTCTGGCCACAAATAGCATTCTTCGACTTCAGTTTGTCTTTCCCAAATGTTGGCGAGTTATTGTATAACTTCATAGAATAGATATCTGTGTGGCATAACAAGGGAAGCGGAAAATTTTGAGATCAAATGTACTTGAAGCATGCCTCAGTCTTAATCACTTGACCAATAGGCCAAAAACCTCATTGGCCAACGACAAATCAGTAATGGCTATGCAAACAAAGAAGTTGATACAAGCATGAAATACAAATTTGATTTGTGCTTCATATGGACGCACTCGTTAGATTTCGAGTTGCTGATGAACATAAGGCCTTGAAGAGTGAATCATAGCCAGAAAACTTGCATTCGTTTCTTTTCTTTTCTTTTCTTTTCTTTTTCTAAAAATAATAGACAAAACAATGCAAGAAATAGCGATGAAGCCATGTCTACTTGAATGACGCGTTAGCTGCATGAGTTTAGAATGATAGATCTCTATACCATGCATCTAAATAAGCACACGTTATACATGTAAGTATAGGTGGGAAATGGGGAGGTTCGTGCCAACTTGCCCTATGAACAGTGGGTTGATGGGTTGTGGGATTCATCGAACTTCACCACACTGTTCACAAAATGGGCCGTGCCAGGTTCAAAATTGTAAATAGGTTAATAGGCTTAGTAATGTGCATCATTAGAATTCATATCACTTAAAGACTCACTTCGCATTTTGTTGCCCCCCCCAAAAAAAAGCGGGCCCATTTGCTCTGAATCCATTGATCATGGGTTTGAAGCAATAAGAATGAAGATCCCAAATCTACATATATATACAGACACACAAATATACATATATGCAAGAGCATAAGTTGCACTACAAATAAATTGTTTGAGTTGAACTTGTGGCTTGGAACTTTGAGCTAATCAACATCAAATGTGGGTCAACCGAATGCTAAGAGTGTAAGCTTTTTGCCAGAGGTGTGCCATCCATGCTAGCTCATAGCAAGCTCTCATCAAATTAATGTTTTTCACTAGTAGCCTGTCCTTTCGCTCCCATGGGCCCTATATTATGAGTTCTGTCGTTTCACCAGGGCCCAACCACATAATAAAAAGTGACTAGAATTCGGAACTTGTAATCTTTCATTCCACTAGTGGCCAATTAATGTGTTTCGTAGGCTCTCCACTTCTGCTGGATACCTATTGCTATGTTTGTTTCAAAAAAATTTTGTAAAAACTTCTAAAATTTTTTATATGACAATTACAAAAATTGAAGTTAGTTGCTACTTGTTAAATTCCATGGAAGTTAAAATCGAGACACTCCTTACACAAAGTATCTACAATCATTCTAAATACACTAATAAAATCGGCATCGATTTTACGCCAATATGATGTGGCGCAACTAAAGTGAAAAATACCCCTGACCCTTGTGCAAATAAGAGTATTTTAAGAGATTATAATTAAAGTGAGTCAATGTATTTTTATAGTACTTTTTGTTAATGTAAATATAATTTCTAAATACGTACTTACTTCTTACTATCTTAAAATTTTTAAAAAACTATCCAAATTATGGTTGTGTAGTTGCCACGATTAGAGAAAGCTATGTAGAAACCACAATATACTTGGTCAATCTTTGGAGATACACATTGTGACCTTAACCTCACCCCACCGTCACCTAAACCCAATAAAAGCTTCCCTCCACCCAAATAACGCACTAATTATGGTGCAACATGACTTTTCGGAAAAGTATACAATTCTATTTTCAAAATATCAAATAAGATTCATATGGTGCTAGCATTTCAGTTCCCTCAATTTTGCATGAAGCAAAATCTATCCAGCAGGCTTACTGGGGCGTGCAGCAGGTGGATCTTTTCGCCCTTTCGTCTTGCCTAATTGTGACCAATTGGTGTAAGTTGTATTTTTTTAAGTACTACTTTATTGGCCTTTGATTCTATATATATGCTTTGAGTTGATATTAAATATGACATGGGAGAGAAAAAGCCATTCAAATTGATATTATACTAAGGTAAAATTAGCTGTTTAGGTAGCGGATAACGGTTCAGGTAGTGGATAACTGTTTAGAGAGCAGATAGCGTTTCTAATTTAGCTGTTAGCGGATAGCTGTTTAGATTAGAGGTTGAAACTATTGTGTTCGGTAAATTTAGCTATTTTGCTAGCTGCTTAATGTAAATTAACATAAAAGGATATAGATAATTTCCAAAGATAAAATTTTTAAAGAATATTTTTTGGCTAAAAACTATGAAACGCTACTTTTAAATATCCAACGTTAATACTATTAGTTTTTAAAAAACGCTGCTTAAAATGCTGAACGCTTCTTGAAATGCTAGTCAAAACGCTAGTTTACTGAACACTAAAAATTAACTAACTAATGTATTGACCTGGTCAAAACGCTAAACGCCATCCAAAATGCTTTTACTGAACAAGGCCTTTGTAGCACATGTGTAACCTAAGTATATTATTGAAGGGGGAGGCCTACAGCTGTCCTTTTGCAATGTCTTCACATGATGAAAATCTTAGAGTATATGTAATAGTGATCCATAATTTTAGATCACAAGTGAAGGCCCACACCCTCCACATTATCCCACAATTCAACTTTTTCTCTCTTCTCTACATCTTATAGATCCCCAACTTGGATCACTAAATAAAATAATACTTATGGGCCCTGCCACGAACATATTATTTGATTGTAGACTTTTATTTTGTGTATTTGTATGAATAATTGTAGATTAATTATTCGGATATTTTTTCAAAAAATGAATAATTAATCTATAATTATGAAATTTTTTTTGAAAGTATAATATCAAACTTAATCTAAAAATACCACACATGAATATAGTAGTCATCATTTATAGAAGTACTCCACTTGACATAGTTCGACATTTATAAAATTACAAAAGCCTGATATAAAGAAAAAGCCATACATGAGTTTAAAATTTTAAAAAATAATAATGATACAAGAATTTCTTTTTTTCTTATCCGAAGCAATGACCAGAATTCCCCCCAAAAAATGCCCAGGCACGTATCAAAACGGCGCCGTTTTGGGCTTACGTGGCTTAAAAAAAAAAAAGAAAATCTATGGCAAGTGGATCAGGGCCCTGTGCTGAACCGGTGGGCAGCCGAACCAGCTCACTGATGCATGGAAGAAGTTGGACCACGAGTCGAATTTTTAGCCATGAGCTGTGCATTGCATAGGCTCTTAACATGCTAAAGAAGTAAGAAGGACCTTCGGATGGTGGCACATCCATTGGATAAGTGTAGACTTCTAGAAAAGCTTATAGAAAATTGAATGCACATGCTGTAAAATTCGAGCCCAATGCGTTGCACTATTTTCTTGAATTTTTCTTTATTTTTCATGGGGATATTTGTTAAACTTTCAATGGACCCTTTCCCTCTCTTTATAACAACCCTTTAGAGGTCAATTTGAATTTAAACCCTTTCCCCCAAGTGTAAAATTCACATGATTATGATGAATGAAAATGCAAAAGCAAGGTGTTTATTTGCTTCATAAAGATATCTCTAATCTTTTTCTCGTTTAAATGATGATTTTAAAAGTTCGATGTCGCAGGCTTTAGAAAAATGATTTGGTCAGAAACTTTACCCCCTTTTGTTCTTCTACGTTTTGAGTTGTTCCAGCCATTTGTGGGTCGTTCTTTAGCTTGATTATAGAAGTAACATTAGACTACGCAATAAAGGAGCCAGGGTATGAAGGGATGAGAGATGGTGCTATGGGAGGAGGAAATTTGAAGAATTAGAGAATTAACGTTAGACTACGCAATAAAGGAGCATTTTAGACAAAACAAAAAGAAGTTAACATTAAATGCAAGTCAATATATGTTGATTCTTATATTAAATCGGTATATATCTAGTAGGTTTATCTTTCTTTCTTTGTTTTTGGTGTGAAAGATAAAATATGTGACTGCGTTATTAGTTGGGATTCATTTTCTAAGTCATTTGTTGAAAAATTACGATTCATGTAAACTTAATACTTTAGACAAGTTGTAAATATATCGGTATAATACACAAACACTATTATGCCCTCAAGTTTTCAAGGGATACATGGACTTATTAATGTTTAAAGACATAAACAGTTGAGATGACTCACCTTTAGTGAAAATACCTACATTCTGAAACCGAGTAGGAATGCAATGTATGCAAGATTTCTATGAGCCGCATGTTCCTAGACAAAATGATAATCACTGCTTATATGCTTATTTATATCATGCCAAACTTAAGTAGCTGCCATATAAAGTGACAATCACATTATCACAGTAGACCGAACGAGAAACAAAAGCTTTCATGGTATAAACTAGGAAATAATATACGTACACAATAAAAGGAATATAAGCTAATAGCCTTGTAGCTCAACTGCATGGGAGTGCAATCTTTCTTTACTCCCTGTTTCGGGACTATCTGGTTTCTCCAACGATGATGTGGGATGAGAGCGGGCTTACGTGATGGCAAGGGCTGTATGCTTGATGATCCGCTCTGCGAGCGTTGAACTTGTAAAAAAGCGCAACCTTGGATCGTGATCCGGGAACGCCTCTCCGACAGTCAAGTTAGTGCCGGGTCCCGAGAAAAGACAAGGCATAGAAAAAAAGGTGCCGTTTTTAGTATTAGTTATTTGTAATAAATGATTCCTCTGAATTCTCCCCCCTCTCGAGGTGGGTAGGTGGGTATTTATAGTCCTTGTTGCTAGGGGCAAAATCGCAACTTTATAGGGGACGCTTCCCTAATGGGCTGCCGGACGACTTCACGTGCTGGGCCTAGAAATGGCATCTCAGGATAGATGGGTGGTCGGGGAGGGTCGTTGTAGCTTAGGCCCATGAGTATATTTGTGGGGCACACCTTGGGTCTTAGTTTTTTTCGGATCATTTGGCCCCTCATATTTTGCCTGTACGCCCGGCCGAATGAGTGGACTGGTAGAATGTGGAGCGAGTTCCAGCTGAAGAGACTATCTGCAGACTTTAGAAGGCCACTTTTCATCAGAGATGCCCTACTACCTGTGGACACCTGTGTTTCGCTCTTGATGCCTGGGGGGTTTCCTGAGGGTGACCCTATTCCCAAGGTTTGAATGCTTCATTGGGGGGCTTTCCGCTTTTGTATAAAAATGGGGTTTGCTTGGTGGTGCTACATATCCGGTTTGTTTGGCTTTCACCTTGCTAAGAGTTTCTCGGTCATGGTGTTCCTCTACTATCTTGACACCGAGGAGATAGCCTTTCATGTATGGGAGACTTTCAATTGGTGCCTAAAGAAGTGCCGCTCGTCCTCCTCAGCCGCTCCCAGAGAATTACCGTGACTTATGTTCGGACTTTATTCGTACCAATGCTGAGGAGGCCGCCCGAGATTTCCATATCCTCGAGTTGGTTCAGGACACCTTTTGCGCCATGGTGGTAAACGAGGCCTTGGAGTTGGGCCATTTGAGCAGGAGCTTGGCAGAGGACCTGAAGTCTGCTCTCATAGGTCTACGGTCGTTCATTTTTGAAGCCTTGCTGTAGCTCAATAGGAGCGATATTTTAATGGCTTGTCAGCTTGGGCTGGCCGCTCCGGGAGCGGGGCCGATTCCCGTGAATAGCCAGGGGCAAAGCACCGAATCTAATGATGCTTCTCCTCCATCTAGCAATAATGATGACGAGCAATCGTAGGCTCTGAAGTAGCTTGCCTTTCTCTGTCTGTCTGTCTATCTCTCTCTCTCTCTCTCTCTCTCTCTCTCTCTCTTTGTACAGCTACTATGTAATCGTTTGTACTAGTAATGAAGAGTGGCCTTTTCGTTCAATGACTTTGGCCTTCGATTGATGCTCTTATGTGCTTGTCAGTCTTAAGGTTGTGTTTCTTGTCTGTTGAGCATAACGTAGGACAGCAAAGATATGGCAACCGACTTGAGGCTGAGCTACTAGCGACTGGCTCTAGGCCGTGCATTATAACGACTGGCCCTGGACTATGCTGTGAGACACTTAGACCGATGGGGGCAAAACATGTAGCGACTGGCCCTGGGCCGTACTGTGAGACCCTTAGCCCCTTGGGGGCTAAAGGTGCAGGGACCAACCTTAGGCCGTGCAGTAAGATCCTTGGCCCCTTAGGGCTAAAGGTGTAGCGAGCAGCCCTAAGCTGTGCTATGAGACCCTTAGCACCTTGGGGGCTAAAGATGCAGCGACTGGCCCTAGGCCGTGTTATAAGATCCTTGGTTTCTTTGAGCTAGAGGTGTAGCAACCGGCGCTATGCCGTGCTATGAGACCCTTCGCCCCTTAGGGGCTAAAGGTGTAAAGATCAGCTCTAGGACATGATATTAGACCCTTGGCCCCTTAGGGCTAAAGGTGTAGCGACTAGCCGTGGGTCGTGCTATGATACCCCTAACCCCTTAGGGCTTTAAGATGTAGCACTCGTTCCTAGGCCGCATTTCGCACCATGGAGACATAACCCATGTGTCCTACCCCCTGGTCGTCCCCGCATGGAGGGAGTCTCAGTGTTTTTTGTGTTGTTTGTTTAGCAAGAGTGTGTGATTTAGTGCTAGTGTTGTGGCCTAGTTGGCTCTATGAGTGTCTTGGGGTACGCATCACCCCTTCCCCTTCCATCTCCTCTGTATATAAGAGGAGTGGGGGTTTCGGTGGAGCCTATTCTGAAATTGTCCTCATAAGTTTTTGTAGAGAGAAGCGGGTTCTTTAGAGAGAGAAGCTCCACCCTTTCCCCATCTTTTGTCGAGTTTGTTGTCGATCCTTCTACTTTTTCTTCATATCTTCAAACGGGGTTGTTCATCCTCATCCCTCTTTTGTTTGTATCTTCAAATGTGGTTGTCATCTTCAACCTTTGCCTTCAATCTCCTTCAACCTTTGCAAGTACGTGCCTTTGTGCATCCTTTGAAGCTTGTTTTTGTTTTATTAGATAAATTATGTCACCCTCCTGTTTGTCGAGTGAGATCATCCTGGAAGGGTCAGCCGACCCTCGAGAGAAGGGTCATCATCCCCAACATCCTAACCTCCCCGTTAAGATTGATGGCCTGGTGGTGGCAAGTTTTCCTCAAGCAATCAGTTTAGGGAACCCCAAAAAATTTCCTATGCGGTGCCCATCTATGAACTCGCCACGCCCTCTTGGTCTAGCTGCGAGTATTCTTCCACTCCCAGTATCTTGAGTATTGAGGAGGAGGTCGTTTACCCTTAGGAAATTGACATCGTTGTATCCTGTATGTCTGAGGTCCGGGACGCAAGCTGGCAAGTATGTAAACTGTCGCGTGGTTGAAGATTACTCCACAGCTCATGGTCGAAGGATACTCAGAAGGTAACTCATGTTTCGCCTCAGACTCCGAGAGACAGAGTATGGAGGTTTGTTCCACTAGCACTAGTACCCCTGAGAGGAGAGAGGAGGGTTATTCCACAAGGTCTAGTTCTTTGGTCTCTATCCCCAAGAAAGGCCGTGCTCAAAGAGTGCCGTCCCAAGAGGTCGTTGCGGAGGGGACGTGCTTTCCTGGCGCCCCCGCGCGCTCGGATCCCAGGGATGGGCTTAGCACACATTTTCCAAACCCTAGGGTAGTGTGCACCCTAAAGAGGCGGGCTTGGAGGAGAAGTACCTCATCCTTGCCGAGTATAAGTTTACGATTCCCGACCCAGACGCTACTGTCAACAAGCTGCTCCAGGGGTGTTTAGCGATCTACCGGGAGGCCCTCTCTTACAACCTTAGATTTCTGCCACATAGGGTTATTGTGGAAATCATAAACAAGTATGTGTTGGCACCCATGTAAATTGCGCCTACATCCTGGCATAATGTGTGCTCCTTCATCCCCACCTGTGAGCTGTGCGGGCTCTCCTATACTAACCAAGTCTTTAGGTTGGTTCATATTGTGTAGAAGGTCCTAAGTGAGACAAGGAAGACTGGTTGGTGCAGTTTCAATAATAGAAAGGGCTTCATGACCGCCATTGAGAAGAAATCAAAGCTGAAAAACTGGAAATATGATTTCCTCCTTATGCACCGGGCGTCAGGTTGGGCCAACCTTCTTGATTAGAACGATGATAAGCCGATCCATAACTTGTTCGGGGAGCCGACTTTAGAAGAGAGGGAGACTGCCCATTATTTTAAGTATTATATTTGGGAAGATGATCGACCGAAGCCCCTTCCCTCCTTAATGTCTCAAATAGTGGATGCGGGCAAAGAACTCGAACATCGGCGAATCAAGTTGCGTGATAGGGAGCCCTTTAATTGGCTTCCTAAGCTTTCATTCTTTGAGAATGACTTTTTCCGTGCTGCTGTCGGCCTCTTTATCCTTGAGAATTATTCTAAGGGTATTTTGCCTCTCCCCTATGTGTTACCCTTCCCTCACATCTGACTTGACTTTCTTTTCACTTGTGCAGAGCAAGCCCGGGCGATGCTATCACATTTCGAGAGTGGAAGTGGCACTGTTGAGGAGGTTGTGGCCAAGGTTGTCCGGTGCCGGGAAGAGGAACGGCGCCGCAGTGTCGAATCCCATGCAGGGAAGGTCTGCCCTTGCAAGCTGTGGCCCTGTCTTTTCAAGTTATTTTCAAGCATTTCTTTTACAAACATTAACTTCGGATGTTCTGATAGGTACCGAATGTCATGCTGCGCAACCGAAAACCTCTGACCGTGTCTTTGAGCCTTCCACGATCGGTTGCACGCAAGCGTCTGCATCCCGAAGACGGGGGAGGTGGCCGTGGCATTGGCTCCTACCCCCATGAGGACCGGGCCACACCCTCAAAGAGTGTTGAGATTGAATGGTCGCCTCTACGAGATGTGCCCTAGAAGCTAGTCAACTTAGCGGCCTCTGGCGAGGCATGGGGGCTGTCCTGGCAAAGGGGCTCCCAGGCGGGCGACAAGCCCTCCAACAGCAAGTCGGGGAGGCATCGGTGAATAGGCTGGCTGAGGCCGTGGATTTTTTGGGAGCCGATCTTTTGACAAAATCAGCTCTGATAGAGCACCTTGCCAAGTCGTAGGATCTAGCCCCCTCCGACTCTACTGAACCCCCAAGCGTCACCGAAGAGTAGGTGGCCATTGTTGAGGTAAAGATTGTATATTCTTGTTCTTCTTTCCTTGTCCTTTTTCTCCTCCTCGCTAACCTTTTGTGTTGGTCCATCTCTTGGTAGGCCTTCACCCGGGCGTTGAAGGCAGTGGGATCGGTGCCCTCCCCTGCTGTCTTGGAGGATCGGATCTGCGGCCTCGAAAACTTTAATGCCCAGCTGGAGGAGCAAATCCGTAACCTTCAAGCAGAGCGGCCAAAGTCAAAGGACTTCGCGGCCACGTACAAACACCGTCGAAAAAAGCTGAAGAAAGACAAAGAGGCCTGGGAGGCCGAGAAAGAAGAGCTACAGCACCAGCTGGAAGAGACTCACATTCGAATAGAGGCTCAGCGGATTGCTGGCTATGAAGGTGCCGCGGAGGCTAAGTAGCAAGGCTATCATCGCAGCCAGGATAATTGTATAAAATTCTTTCGAGAATTCCTAGAGACCCTGGCCCTCGATGATTTTCAGTAGGAGGGGTACTTTGAGGCCTGCGTCCAATACATTGAGGACTATCGCCGTACTCGAGCATCAGGCGAGGATCCGACCTGGTTGAATTTCAACCACTGGCTTCCAAAGATGAGGGTCTAGGAGAGCCTAAGGACACTGCCCCTTTAGATGGCAAAGGCACAACGAATGAAGGCAGTGATAACGAGGACTCGGCCCTTGAAGCAAAGAAGCTTGTAGTTGTCTTCCATTTTTTGTTCTTGTTTTTGATTCCTCCGCCCTTTTTGTCATTTCCCATTGGTGTTTGTACCCTATTGAGTATGAATGAAATTCTTTATTTCGACCATCCATTGTCTATGATTTGTTGTTCCCTTTCATTTTGCTTGCCTTCGTACGTATTACACCACTGTTAGGACTTCTGATGCTCTAGCCCTAAGTGAACCAACCAGCTGGGGTTGAGTCCAACTTTACGGAGAACTTCTAAGGAGGGTATAGCGACCGACCTTTGGCCATGCTTTACGACCCTTAGCCCCCTGAGGTTGGAGGTGTTGCAGTCGGCCTGTGGCCGTGCGTTGTGATCCTTAACCTCTTTTGGAGATAAGGATGTGGCGATCGATGATGAGGTTGTGCTTTGCATCCCCTAGCCCGTTGCGGCTAAAGGTGTAGCGACCAGCCCTGAGACCATGCCATGGGACCCCTAGCCCCTCGGGGCTAAAGGTATGGTGACCGACCCTGAGGCCATGCTTTGAATCCCTTAGCCAATTGGGGCTAAAGGTGTAGCGACTGGCCTTGAGGCCGCGCTATGAGACCTCTAGCCCCTTGGGGATAAGGGTGTAGGGAAAAAAGATGCGATTTTTGACCAACAATGTCCAGGCGCTTGTTTATTACAGCTGTTGTAGGTACATTATATCAGTCATGTAAAAAATGTGAGCCGTTAGTGATGGTACTTGCGCAGATTACTGCTATGCTATGTCCTTGGGATGGGACCTCTTTGTAGGGTTATGAGGCTGTTTGTGCCGAGCCTCACCTGCTCCGTGACTTTATAGGGACCTTCCCAATTGGCGGCAAGCTTGCCGTGTTTGCCTAATCGAGCCACTGTCTCAGTTCTTCGTAGCACCAAGTTGCCCACGTGAATGGGATGGGATGTTACCGCGCGGTTGTGGAGCTGGGCTACACGGAGCTTGTAAAATGTTTCACGAAGAAAAGCATCGCCTCGCACAGAAGGTAGTAAGTCGAGGGCTTCTCAAGGGGTTGCATTATTTAGTGATTCCTAAAAAGCGGTGAGGCAATGTGTGGAGAGGTCTACCTTAACAGGGAGCACGACTTCAGACCCATAAGTTGGCATAAAGTGGACCCGTAGCCATTTTTTCGTGGTACGGAGAGACCACAAAACTCCGTGCAGTTCATCAGCCCACTTCCCTTGGCATCGTCCAATTTCTTTTGCAATCCGTGGAGAATAACTTTGTTCATGACTTTAACCTGATTGTTGGTTTGTGGGTGCGCGACTGCAATGAGTCTCGCCTGACATCCCAACTTGATAAGGTAATTGGTGAACTTAGTCATATAAAATTGCCGGCCATTGTCAAAGATCATTGTGCGGGGTATACCAAAACGGGTGATTATGTTTTTCCAAATAAACTTTCGGACCTCAGTCGTGGTGATTGAGGTGATGGCCTCTACTTCTATCCATTTTATAAAGTAATCCATAGCAACAAACAAGAACTTTCGTTGGCTCGTGGCCTTAGGGAAAGGCCCTAGGATATCTATCCCCCAACTGGCAAATGATAGGGGGCTGATTATCGGCATCAGCGGGGTGGTGGGTTTCCGCTGCACAGGTGCAAACTTTTGGCATTTGTCGCACTCGCGTACTAAGCTCATAGCATCTTCTCACAAAGAGGGCCAATAGTAACTGGTTCGTATAGCAGGGACCGCGAGGAACATTCACTAATATGTAAACTACATAGTCTCTCATGTAGGTCCTCCAGGATGTTTTGTCCCATCTCCGGGGTCACACAGCGCAGCAGTGGATAGCCATTTGTATAGGATCCTGTCGTATAGAATGAACCGGTTCGCCCACTTTATCAGTCGGTCTGCCTCCTTGGCGTCTAGTGGATGCATACCATCCACCAAATATACCCGAATGGGATCCATCCAGGTGGAGTTTCTGTCTAACTGAAGGACTTCACAAGGTTTGATGCTTCTTTTTGTTAGAGTTTCCCATTGGATTTGTTGTGGCTTCCCATCTTCTGAGGAGCTAGCCAACTCGGATAAAGCATCTGCCATACGCCACCATGATGCTGTCCTTCACCTCGTAATCTCCGTTGAGCATACCGTCTACCAGTCCACATATAGGTTGCAAGAGGAGGGAGGCGTAGCTATCGCGGGGCTGTTGGTGTTTTCAGCCAAGAAATTTGCTAAGGCTTGGGCCTTGATCACTCGTCGTGCTTCGAAGGTGAGGTCATATTAGGATAGCTCCACTGCTCGCTTTAGGAGCCTCCAAGAGGCGTCGAGTCCTTGCAGATCATTCTTTAACGGTTAATCAATAAGGACGACCACCTTGTGAGCCTCAAAGTAGGGATGAAGTTTTTGGCTAGCTAACACCAAGACGTAAGCAAACTTCTCGATCAAGGGGTACCTCACTTCGGCCCCTACTAGGGCATGGCTCACATAGTATACCAGAATTTTCTCCTTAGCCCTCTCCACCACTAGGACTGTGCTTACTAGCTGCTCCGAGATGGCCAGTTAAAGAAGGAGTGTTTCGCCCTGTACTGGGCTAGCTATCTTGGGCAGGTGGGCGAGGTATGCCTTCAGTGATTGGAAGGCGTCGTCCGCTTCTTTATCCTACACGAAGGTTGCGCGCCTCCGAAGGACACGAAAGAAGTGCTGACACTTGTCCGTAGATTTTGACATGAAACGGCCTAGGGCCGCGATGCATCCAGTTAACTGCTGGACTTCCTTGATGTTCCATGGGGGCTTCATGTCTAGCACTACCTTGACTTTGTCCGGATTCACCTCTATCCTGGCTGCTAATCATAAATCCCAGGAACTTACCCGATCGGGCCCCGAGTGCGTACTTTTTAGGGTTGAGTTTCATGCCATATCTTTGAAGAATTTCAAATGTCCCCCGCAAATCCCTATCATGCTCCGCGTCCTACTTGCTCTTCGCTATCATGTTGTCCACGTACACCTCCATGGTCTTTCCGAGGAGGGGATCAAAGATCTTGTTTACCAAGTGCTAGTAGGTAACCCCCGGTTTTTCTCAACCCAAAGGGCATTACCTTATAGTTGTGTAGCCCCCAGTCGGTCACGAAGGCAGTCTTCTCTCAGTCCTCAGTGTACAAAGGAGTCTAGTGAAACCCCAAGAATGTGCCCATAAAGCTTAGTATGGCATGCCCTATAGTGGTATCCACCAGTTTGTCTATCTTCGGCAAAGGGTAGCTGTCCTTAGGGCACCCCTCATTCAGATTTGTGAAAAACACACGTCTCCCATGTCCCATTGGATTTCTTGATAAGTACTACATTCGAGATACACTCGAGATACTGGCACTCCCCGATGAAGCCAGCCTCCAGTAACTTCTGCACCTCTGCTGCCGTCGTAGCAACCCGTTTAGGTCCTATATGATTTTTCTTCTAGACTACCGGCTTATGCATGGGATCCATGTTCAGTCGATGCTCCATTACCGTGGGACTGATGCCCAATATTTCCTCGGCGCCAAATGCAAAAACGTCCTAGTGTTCTCGCAGGAGGTTGACTAACGCATGCTTCGTATCAAACTCAATCTCTCAGCCCAGCTGGACTGTGCAGTCAAGCTATCCTACATAAAGAGGGATCTCTTCTAAGCCGTCAGCAGGTTCTAGGCAGGGTTGGCCGAGGTTAAGGGACAGATAGCCAAGTTTTCGGTAGGAGGAGGAATCATAACTCGCAGCGTATTGACTGAGGGTGGTGGCTCTGCAAGTCCACGCCCGCTTGAGCGCTCTACTAGTGGCTAGATGCTGACCAGGCAGCACTTTTATGCTGCGTGTTGATCTCCTTAGAGCTTTCCAACGTAACCATCATCCACTTTGCACTGAAGCTGAAGCAAGTATGACGTGATGACAGCCTTTGCCTTATGTAATGTCAGCCATTCCAAAATGACATTATAGGCCATGAGGACATCGACGACTAAGAAATCTACCTCTAGATTTCGAGCTTTGGACTTGTCACCGAACCATAGTGGGAGTCAGACCATTCCCGTGGGGTTTACCTCTTATTCCCTCAAGCCTAGGATGGGGTGTACGAGGGGAACGATTTCTCTTCCAGGGTACTTGAGTCTTTGCAGGTAGTCCCAAGTGATAATTTCAACAGAGCTACCTAAATCGATTAAGATCCGACGGATGAGGGCATTGGCCACTTTTAACTCGATCACCAAAGGGTATATGCAGCGAGGAAAAATACGGGCCTTCGAGACCGTTGAATACCATGGTGGGAACCGTGACACGACTCCCCTGCTCGCAGTCAGGCTCCCTCATATTTGGGCCTTCCATGCTAACCGGGTAATGCCCTCCACATATCCACCGGCGATGGTGGTGACTATCGTAGTGGATCCTCCTCCTCTCGAGGCTTTGTGCGCTCAGGGGGAGCTCTTTGCGAAGAAGTCAAGGCCCTTTCTTCAAGACGCGATATATCTGCCCATTATCAGTGTGCTCATGGAGAGCCCTCTTCAACTCGCAGTGGTATGATCTTTTTGCTCATGGAACTCGCAGTATTTCCGTGTATTAGGAGGTTTTGGCACCGTGGTCATGGGCTGTGGTTTCCTCAGCATGGAGTGTCCCTTCAACTCCATCAGTATGCTCCTCAGATCTATAGTGAAATGAGGGTCCCGGCTGTCAGGTCTTGGCCTTCGACCTACTCGTCCAGTGGTCCTGTCCCCTTGAATTTTAGCTTCTTCGAGGCGTCTATGCCTTCGGCACATATTTCGGTTACTCTAATGAAATCGGCGACCTTCCTCAATGCCTCAACCAAGCAAGTTTCCTTTTGCTCGGTCAGGGAGAACTTGAATTGTCTATTCTTCAATCTGTTTAGAAAGGAGGTGTATGCTACTCCATCCTTCAAGTCAAGAATCAAGACTGCCTCCTGATGGAACCATTTCACAAACTCTACGAGGGACTCTTACGGTGCCTGCTTAATCTTTGATAGGGGAATACTAGTCTGCCTCTTCTTGCAGCTAGCGATGAACTGGCTGACAGACCAGTCTGCTAGGCCTTGGAAGCAAGAGACACTTTCTAGAGTCAGACCGTTAAACTAGGATTGTGCCACCCCTTTTAAGGTAGCGGGGAAATATCGATAGTAAGTCGCGTCGTCTACACCTTGGACGTACATTTGTGCTTTATACACCCCGAGTGTTCTTCTGGGCCGTGGTCCCATCATACAACTCGACCGTAGGTATCTTTACTTTGTTAAACATTGGAGCATTGATTATTTCGACACTGAAATAAGTGGAGAAGGGAACTGCTCCTATCCGTGCGGCCGCCCGGATGCCTTGACAGGAGTCTCTAACTGCCTTCCCATTTCCACTATCGATGGGCTTCTTCGAGGGATGCCGGTCCTCATAGGACTGTGCTAGGAGCGTTCGACTTGGCGAGCACTAGGATGACGTTCACCTTGTACGAATGGACCGTGTGTACGCTCCTGAGCTGAAGGGCGTTCAGGAGTGCGCCTCCTCCAAGAGGCTCTTGCACGAGACCTTGAGGTTTTCTCTTGTTCTTCAAACAAAGGCGTGCACCAGGAGTAAGTTGTCTATGGTTGGACATATTTGCAGAGTTTGTGAGTTTACCTGGGGCTTCCTGACGAGTCTGCCTAGTGTTTACCCCCATTGAGCAGTAGTGGTTCCTTTCCCGAGGCCGTCTGTTCCTCTCTGGTCGGGCGATCTCTCTTACTTCGTCACTTCGGCGTAGTGAACCAACAGGGGCATGTCCATGGGATAGCTCGTATCTCACAGTAGGCACATAGTCAAAGGTAGGCAGTGGCCTCATGGAGTTTACAACGTCCATGGTCTTCTTCACTTGCTCGGTTACTTGCTAAAAGATGGTGTCAGTCATAGTGGTCATAAAATTCTTCAGCGTATCCACTGTGAGGTAGGCTTCCCGCTTGAGTGGGCGTTGCCCAACCAAGCGAGGATTTGCCCAGGAGCTCTCCGAAGCATCTTGCACCTCAGGGGCTGCTGGGACGTCGGTCATCGGGGCCTTGTCCCTTCTGGAACGTGCTCGTGTGGCATCACTTACAACCATCGTTCACCACTCTCTCCCCATAGATGGCGCCAAATCTGTTTCGGACTATCTGGTTTCTCTAAGGATGACGTGGGATAAAAGTGGACTTACGCAATGGCAAAGGTTGTACTCTTGACGATCCGCTCCCCGAGCAATGAACTTGCAAAAAAGAGGCAACCCTAGATTGGGATCCGGCGAACGCCTCTCCGACGGTCACTTCAGTGCTGGCTCCCGAGAAAAGACAAGCCAGATAATTTTTTGGTATTGATTATGCATAATAAATGATTCCTTTGAATTCTCTCTCTTGCCGAGACGGGTTGGTGGATATTTATAATCCTTGTTGTCAGGGGCAAAATTGTAACTTCATACGGGACGCTGAACAGGTTCCCATGCTGGGCCTAGGAAAGGCATTTTAGGATCTAGGAGTGGCTGGGGATGGTCGTTGTGGCTTAGGCCATGAGTGTATTTATGGAACCCACCTCGAGTCCTGGTTTGTTCCGGCGGAAGGGACTATTTGTAGAGAAATTATGGTACCCCTAGAGACCCCTTGTGAGCCTGGTGGTACTAGGTCTTGTTGGACCTAGTCTAGTGATTGTAAAACCCACTTGCAAACCAACTAGGCTTAAACCTTGTAAAGGGGCTAGTGAGTTGCCCTAGTTACCACTTAAGGAAAAAAAAAACTCTAAAAGCAATATGTAGACACATCATAACTGCATCTTGTAAAGCATCTATCATATTCCAATGTGGAGAATAATTTGCAAGTTGCTGACCATTAGTTAGGGTTTAGCTTGTTCAAGCAGCAAAAGGGGTTTGAACAAGTTTGTATGTTTGTAATTAAAATTTATATAAAAGATCAAAATATACTTATTTTATGAAAGAAAGAAACTAAAAGAACGACAAATCACCTGAATGCTTAAGAAATAATAAAAAAAGAAAAGAACTATTTACCACCTAAATTCCCAAGAAATAATAAAGATGATAAATTTCGTGGCACATTGATGAGAGAGGAAATGAATTAAAGAATACAACATAGTGAATGTGCTCTCTATCAAGATGATGTCATCAACAGGAAGCAAGAAAATCAATGTATCAGCAACAATGCGAGAAAAACGGGAAGGGTTAACATGATTATACACAAAATTGCAATATAGGAGAAAGCTATTAAAGTTGTGAAACTAGGCGTCAGAAGCTAGTTTAAATCGATAGATAATATTTTCAAACTTACACATATCATATGAAAAATTAAGTTTGGTAAATAGTGGAGTGTGTTTCATACAAAAGTTTACACTTATATGTCTATGAATGAAAACATTTTTAACATCTAACTGAGGCATGGGCTAATGAAACGAAACAATTAAAGAAAGTATAAGTTGAATTATGAAAGGCAATAAAGTCAAATGTGTCATGGCAGTCAAACCTAATTGCTAATGGCTCCTGAAGTCACCGGTGCATCTAACATATACTTAGGTGTATAGTGCTTTGTACACCTCTTTATAAAAGATTCGTTATTTAAACAGAAAGGCTATCAATTGATGAATTAAAAAAATTATCATTTAAAATTAAAGATACATTAAGTACATGGCCAAGCTTCATCATTTAAATATTAAAATTGCAACTTAAAATGATTTGGAGACAAGGGGTTATTATTTGAAATTAAATGTTCATTAAAATACATGACAAATGTTCACATTTAAACACTAAATTCACAACATAGAACTTTAGGATGCATCACCCCTAAAGGTATTCATGAAGTAAAACTAAGATGCTCATCATTTAAATCAAAATGTTAATTAATTCAAATCGAGCATTTAAAAAAAAGGAAGTGAAGAATAAGAAAACGGAATTTAGCCTAAAACACAAGGAGGGAAGTTAGCCTAAACACAAGAGGCTATTACAAGTATAAGAGAAAGACTCATTCTTAGATATTAAACTTATAATGAGAATTCAAAATCTACTTCGAAAAAGTTGATAATGCAAAATTAAAAAAAAATCAACAGCTCCACAGTGGAAAATGCTAATCAATAACTTATAATTTAGAGTATATGGAAAATGTTTTTCGTTATGGCATTTACCGCATTTTATATCGTTAAAATAATGATTTTTGGAATTATAACCCAAACTTTCGGAGGTGTTTGCACTTCAAATAACTCCTAATATTCCAAACTTTAGTGTATTTATTTTAGTAGTATAGGACCGTTTTATATTGCATTTTCAGGCAAATTTAAATAATATTCCCTCTAAAACAACACAAACATATGAAATACAAATTGCCTATATTCATTAAAGCTTAAATTGTATAAGAACTACAATCTATTTAAACTGTATAGTGGTATGGGACCCTTTTATTACTGATCATAAACACCCTTGAAGTTCGAAGCACTAAGAGCCATTTTTCAAGTTTGGATTTTCACATCTAATATCCCCAAGTTGGGATTATTAGATTCTAAAAATCCTTAAAAGAATCACTCTCTCTGTTCCGTTTTGTTTGCTTGTTATTCCATTTATAGATGTCCCAAATTTTTTACGTAGTTTTTATATGTAGACAATTAATCAAGATTTATTTCCCTTTTATGCCTTTTGTAAGAATGATGTTGAACGGTAAATTTACCTATTTTACATGCCTCTTTCACCCACTTTTTGCCCGTATAATAACTTAATCTTTAGGATTTTTACTTGTTTTATTTATGTTTTGTAGAAAATAACTCAAAATCAAGCAAACGTCGCAAAAAGGGACGAAGATGGGACAATACAGCGAAAACCGGCAAAAAGGGGCAAAACCGGGGGAAAACGGACCACCGTGCCAGCAATGTGGCACGGTGTGGCCGTGCCACGTGGCACGACCATGCCACATGGCATGGTCGTGCCTCCCCCTCCCAGTTTTGCCGTCTGCTCGGGTTTCTATTTAAGCTTCGTTCGGGCGTCTGTTTGAGGGGTCGCTCGGTGGTTCTTCCAGGTGATTTTTAGGATAGTTTAGTTTAGGTTTTAGCGAATAAAAACTCCATTGAGGGAGATTAGTTTAGGATTGAAGATTGTATTCTTAGATTCAAGCTTTGGATTTCAAGTTCCTTCATCAATTCAAGACTAAGTTTTCTCCTCTTTTATCTCTCTAGTTTTTATGTTCTTGTTATTTATGTTTTGTTGGTTTTAATTCTTGTATTTGTTTTGTTTGATTTATGTGTTTAATTTCATTGTTAATTTATGTTGTTTAGTTGTTTAAATTTGTTTTATTTCATTCCCTTCGTTTTGTTCTTCAAGTTTACGTTCTTGTTGGTTAGTTTAGGTTTTCATGCGTTTTTCATGTTTTGTTGGTAGATTGTGTTGGCTTGGATTGTGATTAGCCTCGTGATGGCTAATTGATCTTGTACTAGGCCTAACCATACCCAATCTATGCTTAGAATCTAGAGTTTTCCTTCACGCCCGCCAAGTGTTCGATGAAATGTCTGAGAGGGTTTTCATCCATATTTTTGGGCGATTGACTTATGCTGAGAGGTGAGGTCAATTCGCTAGTGTGGGAGAGGGAATGGCCGAGTTCAGGACACGAAAGTAGTATCCGAATCGAGCTAGGTCCGGGGTTGCTAGTTTTGTGGTCTAATTCAACTAACCCCACGAAAGTAGGTGGTTACGCGACTTAGACTAGCTCATGACCCTTGAGAGAGGGCTTGGGTGGCCTTTGATGGTACAACCGACCATCTCTAGTTCATAGTGTGGTTTGGGTAGGTTAGGACTCGTCTTGGTTAGTTGGTTCATCCATTAGTAAAATCACAACTCCAAGTCGCTTGTTTCTGTGTTTGTAGCGTAGTTTAGCTCCCCACTCCTTCACCCTTCGATCCTGCCTAGCTCGAGACGCTTTAACTAGCCCTGGTAGTTGGAAACACAATTCCCTGCGGACGACACCCTAAGTACTCAACGATACACATTGCACTTGGGGTTTACAAATATTAAAACTCTGTTTTTCTTGCAATAAGTTTTTGGCGCCGTTGCCGGGGAGTTGGCGTTTTTCAATATTGGGGTTTACTTCAGCATTCGAGGCTAGGCCTTTAAAAAATTCAAAAAAAAAAAAATCAATTAAAAAATAAAAAATTTTTAAAAAAAATGTCTCTTTCCCACTTCCCTCAATATGAGCATGAATTGTTTTGGGGATACTATGATAGACTACACGCTTTTCTTGCTCATCGTAGTTATTGTTTGGAGAAGTGGGAACTTTTGAATACAGTTTATGAGGGTGTGAATTATGAGACCCGTGCTCTTTTAGAGTATTGGAATTTCTGCGCTAAAGATGTTAATGAAGTATGTGATTTTCTTGATTGGTTGGCGCGGGATACTTATGAATTCGAAACTAGTTGTTCTAATTCTTGTACCCCACCCCCTTGCATCCTTGATTATGACCCTCCTGTGTGCGAAATTTGCCATTGTTCTGACCACGCCCGTACTTCTTGTCCCTATCATATTTCTAATGAAGGCTTCGCTAGACTTAGCAATATGATAGAGATAATGAATAAGCAACAAGTTGAGTTTGCTGAGTTTGTTAATGAACTGCGGGAGTATGACCTATCACCCGAGACTGACCTTAGTTCTAGTGCTCCTAGACTTGATGTCAATCTGTGTGATGATGGTGCGTCTTTTCCTCCTCTAGAGTCCGGACTAGAGGACATACTCGACCCTCCCTTGACCACTTCACTCACTGTTGCTTCATCCTTTCCTAATACCCTTTGGGACAACACTGCGCTTATCATGACCTTTCCTGATACACCTTTTCCTTTACCTCAGTCGACGGAGTTCGAGGTAGGTGAGACCTTTGGCGTTAGCGCTAGTGTTGAGGAGGATGATAGTTGGTCTGAGTCTGACAATGTTTCTATTGAGGTGCATGCTTTTTATGGGACTTCCATAGGGACTTCATGCATGGATGTTGTGGTTGCAGGACCAACTAGTCCTGATTTTATTGATAACATCTCCCCCACCTCTCTTGCTACATTCCATGCTTCCTCTTCATGTTCACCACCCTCCCATTCCCCTAAGTGTTGTGATTTGTCACTTATCGATCCTCATGTGATACTTGAGGGGAATGTGGTTGACTGTTCTGAGCCTCTAGGTACTTTTAGAGGGTATGACCCCCTCCTTGATCCTTATCGTCTGTACCTAGAGGGTATGCCTAGAGAAATCGCGTTGACTACTGTATTTGATTATTCTGCTGATTTCTCACAAGTATTTGGTGAGTTTAAGAGGGCACTAACTTTGTTTGCTCCATCTTTATCAGTGTTCTCTTACTCACACCATTCTGAGCTGCATGCAGCAATGCATGATAAGCTCCTACGAGGTTTGACTGCATCTGAGCTGACGATTCGCATCTTGAGCGGCGAGGAGTGGCTGATGCTCCTTAAGTCGTCATGGCATAGTTCGGGTACATTCAGTACTCGACCTGGTATACTCGTTCTCACTCTTCTCCCCCCTTCTTTTTCTTTTTCTTTTCTTTCTTTCTGTTTTTATTTAGTTGTGGATATTAGGATTGTGTTTTTGGTTGGTGATCATCCTGTGGTGAAATGTGGATGCTGCTGAGCCGTTGTTGGCTGTGATCACCATTTTTGTGTTTTTGTGGATTTTTAGTGTGTTGTGATTGGTGGTGTTGTTGGATTGGTAAATATTTCTTGTTGGTGGTGCTAGTTTGGTATATATGTGTGATCTTGTTTTTGATTGGGCGAGATTGCGTTTTTGGGAGAGTGTGTTAGCTTGTGTATATATTTGTCGATTTTGTATGTCTTGTGTTTGATTTTGTTTTCTTTATTTTTGTGTGTTGGTGATGACTCACGGCTCCCAATGAGGACATTGTGAGATTTAGGTGTGGGGGGGGGTCATCTCCCCTTTTCTTTTTATTTTTGTGAAAATTTTTCATTTTTGTGTAAATTTTTCAATTTTTCTCCTTTTTGTATAAATTTTTCTTTTCCTTTTGAATTTAGGGGAATTTTGTACTATTTTAATCAGCCTTGATCTCCGGTACCTTGACTATTAGCTCGTATATAAGTATAATGTGCATGATAGATGTTCATCCCCAGTCTGTCGTTTTAGGTCTCAGTTCTAACCCTAACAGTCCACTATATTTTTGCAATCCAGTCCTGATTTATGTATTATCATCATCCTATATTCTTAGTCTTCCATGATTGACTCCCCCACTTGTCTACTGCACAGCTTCTTTTATATGTGCTGGCACCCCCATTTTCCAAAACAAAAGCAAAAACAAACAAATTCAAGCGCTACTGGGTGTATCCCTTTGAGGCGTGGCATGAGTTTGTATTGACAAAATAATGGAAAGAAAAAAAACAAAAAGTGGAAAAAAAAAAAGAGTTGGAAATGACAAGTACCCCTTTGAGGCATGCGCTACTGGGTGTTACCTTTGAGGTAATACTGCTACTGGGGAAGCTTGCTTTCCATGCTAGCCATTCGAAAAGGTAGCTTGTGTCAGCTGCATGGGATTGAGTTTAGTTTTGGTAGGCTTAGTTTTAGGGTGATGATACACTTGCACACAGGCACCAGGATGGATTCATTATTTTCATGCGTCGTAGGGTGAAAAGCTGATGTGTGAATGCCATTCTTTGGGATGATGTGTCCTGAAATGCATATAATGCTTGTGTACAGACTGATACTTGAGTTACTAGGGGGTTTTAGTTGATCCGAACGTGTACAGTTCACCCTGATGTATATATTTTCTTTTGTCATTTTCATTTTTTTGATTTTTGTTTCTCTTTTCTTTGTTTTTCCTTTTTGAGATTTTGTGGGTATATCTTCTGCAAACCCTCACGAGACCTTACTCGTCCACTTGGGGTGACCAAGGGGTTTAAAGGGCTTGTTGCATACGCTAAATGCAATCGTGATTCCTACGAAAGTGAGTTAGTTGTTTACTTTAGTTTTTCTTTTATTTTGCTCGAGGACGAGCAAAAGATAGGTGTGGGGGTATGTTGAACGGTAAATTTACCTATTTTACGTGCCTCTTTCACCTACTTTTTGCTCGTATAATAACTTAATCTTTAGGATTTTTACTTGTTTTATTTATGTTTTGTAGGAAATAACTCAAAATCAAGCAAACGTCGCAAAAAGGGACGAAGACGGGACAAAACAGCGAAAACCGACAAAAACCGGCAAAAGGGGGCAAAACCGGGGGGAAAACGGACCACCGTGCCAGCAATGTGGCACGGTGTGGCCGTGCCACATGGCACGGTCGTGCCTCGCCCCCCCAGTTTTGCCGTCTGCTCGGGTTTCTATTTAAGCTTCGTTCGGGCGTCTGTTTGAGGGGTCGCTCGGTGGTTCTTCCAGGCGATTTTTAGGGTAGTTTAGTTTAGGTTTTAGCGAATAAAAACTCCATTGAGGGAGATTAGTTTAGGATTGAAGATTGTATTCTTGGATTCAACCTTTGGATTTCAAGTTCCTTCATCAATTCAAGACTAAGTTTTCTCCTCTTTTATCCCTCTAGTTTTTATGTTCTTGTTATTTATGTTTTGTTGGTTTTAATTCTTGTATTTGTTTTGTTTGATTTATATGTTTAATTTCATTGTTAATTTATGTTGTTTAGTTGTTTAAATTCGTTTTATTTCATTCCCTTCGTTTTGTTCTTCAAGTTTATGTTCTTGTTGGTTAGTTTAGGTTTTCATGCGTTTTTCATGTTTTGTTAGTAGATTGTGTTGACTTGGATTGTGATTAGCCTCTTGATGGCTAATTGATCTTGTACTAGGCCTAACCATACCCAATCTATGCTTAGAACCTAGAGTTTTCCTTCACGCCCACCAAGTGTTCGATGAAATGCCTGAGAGGGTTTTCATCCATATTTTTGGGCGATTGACTTATGCTGAGAGGTGAGGTCAATTCGCTAGTGTGGGAGAGGGAATTGCCGAGTTCGGGACACGAAAGTAGTATCCGAATCGAGCTAGGTCCGGGGTTGCTAGTTTTGTGGTCTAATTCAACTAACCCCACGAAAGTAGGTGGTTACTCGAGTTAGACTAGCTTATGACCCTTGAGAGAGGGCTTGGGTGGCCTTTGATGGTGCAATCAACCATCTCTAGTTCGTAGTGTGGTTTGGGTAGGTTAGGACTCGTCTTGGTTAGTTGGTTCATCCATTGATAAAATCACAACTCCAAGTTGCTTGTTTCTGTGTTTGTAGCATAGTTTAGCTCCCTACTCCTTCACCCTTCGATCCTGCCTAGCTCGAGACGCTTTAGTTAGCCCTGATAGTTGGAAACACAATTCCCTGCGGACGACACCCCAAGTACTCAACGATACACCTTGCACTTGGGGTTTACAAATATTAAAACTCTGTTTTTCTTGCAATAAATGAATAACAATTTCAAGGACTTATGTTCTGCAAGTTAGTAATATTATATTTACAAATTGATATCAGACACTAACTCCTAAAAACAAAAGGGTATTATATGCAATGACAATCTTTTGACCAAAATTTTCATATGCATGTTTTGTAAATCTATGCAAATAAAGTCAAAGGGAGTATAAAACAACCATGAAGAAGTGAAATGCAAAAGGGAAAGTCTAGAAAAGCAGTGTAAAAAAAAAGTAACTAAAAGGAAAAGATTAAGGAAGTTTAAGAAAAGGAAATGCAATAAGAAATCAATAAGAAACAAAATTAAAACAAACAACTAGGGCGCTGAGTTGTGCTTTGAACTCAGAACACGAATAATTTACTTCATCTATTAAATCTATATTGAGAGCTGGTAAATCGGTCAAGTAAGGTTTGGTTCATGTTTATACAAAATTCAAATAAAAAAGCACTGGGACTCACCTTACCAGGGCAACCTTTCAATGAGCTAGCAATGAGATGAAGCCAAAGGGGCCAAGGCGCATTTGGGATGCAGGGAATTCGGCCCAGCTAGTCCTGAAAATAATAGAATTACAGTTTTGTCCCTAGTTGAGTGTCCTATAAATACTCACCCCCCATCTGAAAAGGGGTATTGATTACTTCACCAGTCTCGATGTCTAACAAGACAATAATCCTTATTATCATAGCATTATTGACACTATTTCCAAGATTCGATTTCTATTGACCACTTTCAACACTTTGCCTTTTTTGTGGGGGCACTTACTTTAGTGTCAGAAGGGCGTTCCTCAATCATCAAACCCAAGGATTGCCTTCTTCGAGGGAGAAGATTAAGAGATGGCCCGATCCTAAGCATCTTCGAGCACGTAAACCCACTCTCTCCTCACTTCATCTACCGAAATTCTATCAGAAATAGATTAATGTTGTCTGCTAGGAGAGAAGTGGTGAACGATGATAGCAAGTAATGTGACCCAAGCGAAAATTAATAGAGATAAGAACCCTATGATAGGCCCCGCTGTGGTCTAAAAAGGTGTCTCCCAGGCACAAGACGTCTCTCAGGGATCTCATTCCACTAACCACAGTTAGTATGGCGTTGGCCATTCTAGCGGAAAGCATATGTTACCATCGATGCACTGTAGAACATTATGTCATTGATGATTAAAATGATCCTAGAGCAAGTCATCGAGTAAGTCAGCAAGACTATGGAAGGGGCAAGGTCCTACGTCCCCCCAACATTCCATAATACGAACCTAATCTAGGGTAAGAGCTTGTTAAGGACTAGGAACAACCTCCCTTGGACACCAAGGACGACCCATCCATGGCTATGTTCAGCCCTTAGCTAGTGAATAGTCACACAGCATCTATGCTAGATAGGCAGGAGGAGAAGATGCAAGCAAATCATACAAACCAAGAAAGCTCAACAAAGGGAAAACCAGCATGTGGCACTTTTATGATTAACTTGAACTCCCTACGCGCCACATTCACAATACTCGGCTTGGTCGAGGAGCAGTAGGGAGCGTCTTATCCTTAAAAGGAAGATTAGTGAAGGAATGGTTACTCTACTAGCCAAGGAAGGAATGGTCCCAGAGCAATCGACAACAAAGGAATGGAGGCAAAGCCCAATATCTCGTAGCTAGCCAATCCAGGCGCTTTCCACCAAAGGACGATAGGCATTAGATGAATTTGCCCATGCTTGGCCAAGGTCGTCCATAAGCCATGCCCTATGGTTCAAATCTTTGGCACAGCTGTACACCTTAGTGCCACATCGTTTCCAACGCTATTATGCCAAGAGATCATAGATACTCCCCCGCCAAAGAAAGTCATGGTGCCAAACATAGAATTATATGATGGAACCACAGACCTTGAGGAGCACTTAGGAGTATGCAACGCCTAAATGTGTGTTCAAGAAAGTAGATGATGCAACCTACTGTAAATATTTTCCCGTAACAATTTAATGGGTTGCCCAAAAGTGGTTCTACGGACTTGTATTTGGGAGTATTACATGTTCCAAGGAGTTGTGTGACCGCTTTATGAGCTAATTCATCACAAACCGTAAAGAAAGAAAGATAAGCATCTACCTTTCAAAAATCAAGTAGGGTAAGAATAAGCCCATCCCCTGGTTGAAATTGTGAAAATGTTTCATCACGATGCGGTGCTCATATCAGACCTCAAAGAAGGAGTAGCCTGCACCTCCTTCCTCAACGACTAGAAAGTTTAAGTTCTCATTGGTACAGAAAAAAGAAACGACCCTCATGGAAGCCCTTTAAAAGGCCATAGATTTTATTATAGCCACCGAGATCTGTTTCAACTCTAAAGACGGCCAAGGGAGAAGATGGCCAGAAGAAAGGGTGTCATATAGGCATGACAGAATGCAAAAAAGTAAGATGAGTGATCAGAACTTTAACATAGATCCTTAGAGCATTTTAATAGAAATTAAGGGACCACACATGCTAAGAAAGCCTTAGTTGATGGCCACCCCTGTAAACCTTGTAATGTCGCCAAATACTATGAGTTCTATGAGCAACATGGCCATACGACATTTCAGTGTAGGGTGCCCAAGAAGGCCTTGGCTTAGGAGAAATATTTAGAGGACGAATGCTCGAATGACGTAGTAGCCACAATTGTTGGAGGATATGACAAAGGCATCTCCAAATCAATGTGGAAAGCCCCAATGCCGGCATCTGGTAACTATTGATTAACAAGCAAAGGGTGGTCCTCAAGCTCTTGGCGATGACGTTTAGTCAAGAGGACCACAAGGTAGTCATCATTCCCCATGATGATCCCTTAGTTGTGGAGCTCAAGATAGCCGATTCCCTTGCACAAAAAATACTATATACGGGAGTTCGGTGGACATGATAGCCTACGAATGCTTGAAATAACTCAAGTGCCTAGGTCGAGACCCACACCCTCATAAACCCTATCCTAGCATTCAGGGGTAGCCGATCAACCTAAAATCAGTAATTCAACTGCCTGTGCAAATGATGGTAACATATAAAAGCTGTACGATAACTAGAGGACGGCTAGAGAATGCTACCTGGTTAAACTCAACCCGTTGCGGAAAAGAAGAGGGTGCTTGAGGGCCACCCCACCCGACTTAAAGACAAAGAGACCCCAGGTTGAGCCACCAATTGCCATTGAGGCCTAGAGCATAAGTGCAATGACGATAGAAGACCAAGGACACCTTCACCCAGAAACCATGGACGAAGGGAAGCAATATCGTATGGAAGGCATCTGGCCTACTAGGACAGTCAGGGTTGGCCAATACTTGTCCATGTGGGACAAGGAGCTTTTTGGAATAAAGGATGTCGTCATTTTTAGCCCAGATGAAATGTATGGCGTAGATTCAAAGATCATTGAGCACTAGTTAAACGTACACCCCACCGACAATGTTGCCACGGCTGAAGAGGTACCGAACGATGTGCGGCCATGGCCAAAGAGGCACAATAATTACTTGGCCCAGGGTTATTCCGAGAATGCCAGTACCTACAGTAGATATCAAATGTGGTACTAACCTAACGGGACCTAGAGGTTGTGTGTGGATTTCACTGACCTTAACAATGGTTGTCTGAAGGACAACTACCCCCAAAGATTAATAACCTTCTAGATCTATGACCAATCATGTGAAGTTGAGCTACATGGATAGTTTCTTTGGTTTACATAAAATCCCTTTGTATCCAGACGACCAAGAGGAGACAATCTTTATCACGGATAAGGGATTATACTATCAGTCTAAAGAATGTATGAGCAATTTACTTACAGTTGAGTAATAAGCTATTCGCACATCTTGTCAGAAAGAATATGAAAATTTATATAGATGACATATAGTAAAAAGCAAAGGCGATATGATGCACAAAGCTTACTTGGAAGAGACATTAGAGTTCTGCAAAGCCAAGGGATAAGGCTGAATTCTAAAAGGTACATCTTTGGGGTATGGTCTGGGAAGTTCTTAAGCTTCATGATCAATAAGCTAGGGATAGATGTGAACCCAATAAGGTACAGGCTTCCCTTAACATGAAGCCCCTTTGGACTATTAAGGAGGTCTCACGGCTAACTGGCTACATCATCACGTTAGGTAGCTTTATATCCAGGTCTATAGATAAGTGCTAGCTAGTTTTTCATGTACTTAAGAAGTGTGCTAACTTTAACTAGAACAAGAAGTAGACGAGGCATTTTAATCCCTAATGGAATACTTGGTCCACCTGCCCAGTATAGCCCTTGCTCTTATAGCTAGTTCTTTCTGCACAAGCAGTGAGTGACGTCCTTGTGGTGGAAGGAGTATGGCACCATATTCCCATACATTGTGTAAACCATGCTTTGGTAGAAGCAGAACTTAGGTACCCCCTCTTTAAGAAATTTTCTTTCACTTTAGTCATAGCAAGCATAAAGTTCTACCCCTTACTTTGAAGCTCATAAGATGATGATCCAAAAGGACCAACCTTCAAAGAACATCCTCTAAAATGTAGATCCCTAGTAAGGATGCTAAAATGGACAGTCGTCCTCTTGCCCTTAGGAATCGAGTTTGAAGCTAGACGGCATATAAAGGCACAGACACTTACTGACCGAGAGCTACTGTGAGGACAATCCACCACCTGCTATGAGGGCCACTTTATCTATTAGTGGACGAGTCCTCCACCAAGGATGCCAACAAAACGGGGTTAATCCTAGAGACCCTCAAGGGGAGAGACAAGAATAAGCGCCTGCTAATTCCACTTTGTAAACTTTACAATGCATTTTAAGCCTTTTCTATATTTCTCTTCCTCACACCATTTTTACAAATTAATAGCTCATAACAATAAGGATTCGAAGTCCAGCTGGACCTACCAGGGAATGCTTTCCAATCCTTTTAACCCTTATTGAAGGATGTTAATCAATTCTATTACTTATAATAATATACAGAAAGTTTATAGTGAAGAGGATCAAGAGGGGAAATGTGGGGGGTTCGCTTCTAGATTAGTGCCCTCAACACGTTGTACCTCTTTGGTTTTGCTAAAGAGGCCAATGTTTGTAGCCACCTGAGGATCAGCATCATAGGAGAGTAGTCCTACTTCAAGGCCTAGTATGCCCAAATAATATGGTGTATCTTTCTCCCACTCCAATTTTTAAAGGGAAATCTTTGATGGCATTTTGGGCATCCTGTTAAAGGTCCCATAATTACTACTAAAGGAAGGACTAGTGGTCTCATTGGGATTGATTGCCCCTACATGTCCTAGGGCCCCTCGCAGTATCTTCGGGGCTTTGGTCGATGTCCTACCCCACTCATTCTAGATAACCTTCTCATCCTCCTTGTCCTTATCCACTTTTCCCTATGGCACTCCCTAGATCTATCTCTCTTAAGGTGGTCCCTACCCAAAATGAGGCAGGGATATCTGTGGTGTCTGCTGGAGAAGGCTTTAACATGATTGATAGCAATGGATGGTGGTTTCTATCTTTGCAAGCCATTTGAAAAGGGACCCAGCATAGCCACTGCTGGTAAGGTTGGTAAGAAAAATGACCCCCACTCTATCTCTAACATGAGCCTCTTTCTAGGCTTTTTACTAGATGAAGACATTCATTCTCTCTCCACCTCTACCTCATCTAACTCCAACCCTCATAATTATCCACTCTAGAACAAATAAGTTGTAATAGAATTCAAATATTTAATGACCTTAATTTTTGGTGCAATTATCTTAGGATCTATAGCACGAGGAAAGTGAAAAATGAAGTATAAGAGGCCAACGAGAAAAATAAGAGATGAGTTCTTCTTGCAGCTATGTTAAATGGTTCATAATAGAAATTTAAACATAAGCAAATGTAAAGGCTACTTCATTAATCCTACTGGAATTTTAAAGTACTAATCCCAAGAAAATGAAAAATTCTCACATTGATTATAAAACTTGACTAGTACTTCTATAAAACAAGAACATCTTATAGTGGAAATCTATCCGAAGGAGCATCCAAGGCCGTCCACATGCGTAGTATTTGGAATCTCTTTGCCCTCTAGTGTAAGAAGTTTATGGATACTTGGGAATACTTCCTCATTGATGTTGTATAGCCTTTTCCAATTTGGTCCCAACTTCCCAGGGTACTTTTCATCTACTTCAATGCTTCTTAAGACCAGATCACCAAGCATTAAGGGTTAATGGTTCACCCTTTTTATTAGCGATCATGGCTTCGTATAGCTCAATCTTCATTGTCGCTTCTCCCTTATATCAGGTAGTAGATCCAGGGCTTCACACTATGGTTTACCCTTTTACCCTTAAACTGGTTTTACTAACTTTTATAGGTGTTAGGGCTTTTGCAACATTCATTAGCATAAAGAATGCATGACTTGTGAAAGTCTTCACAATTGTCCTCAGACACCATAGGGTCCTAGTAGCTCATTTACCCATGTCCCTTTTGTATTCTCAGTTTTCTTTCTTAAAGCCTAGATTGTCTACTTATTAGCGGCTTTTACGTATCCATTAGCTTGAGGTTTTGGAACAAAAGTATTATAGAGAGAAATTCTTAAATCTTCACAGTAGTCCTTCATCCTTTTGCCACCAAATTGCCTTCCATTATTCACGATGACCGATCTAAAAGTCTATACCTTATGATCACATCGTTCCATAGAAAGTCCATGACTTTTTACTCTGTGATACTAACTACTGGCTCATCAACTAACCACTTTACAATGTAGCCCATCGCTACTACCAGATACTTTTTTTTTTTGTCTCGTAGTATATGGGAAGGGTTTAGAATGTCTATTCTTCACTTGGTAAAGGGATTAGGTTCTATAATTACAGAGAGACTACTGGCCGGTACATATACTTTTATGGAGTAGAGTTGCGTTTGTCATATTTTCTGACGTAGTGTAAAGCATCTCAAAGTAAGGTGAGTCAATAGTTTCTTGCTAGCAGTCTCCCCTGTACATGTGGTCCACAATCTCCCTTATAGATATCTTCCAGGATATTCTTTGACCTTTCCTTGCACACAGAGTTTAATAGAGGTCTTGTATATCCTCTTTTGTGTAGTTCTCTTTTAATAAATAGTACCACACTCCACTTCTTCTTAAATTTTTAGCATGGGAGATTTTCATTCTTCAAACAAATCTGTAATTGGTGTTATGCTTTGGGTCTATGCTTTTGTGTCTTAGAACTTCCCATAAGACTGATCTTACACATATAGTTTGTGTTAAACTTGATAGCTTAATTAGTGCATCTGTTTGGTGGTTATCTAATCTTCATACGCAAGTTATCTGAAATTACAAGAAGTTTTTGATGGATTCTTCCACATTAGCTAGGTATTTTATCATTTGGTTTCCTTTAACTTCAAACTCTCCTTTGATTTGATTGGCGCCGACTGTAAGTCACAAAAAACCCAAAACTGCTAGCCTTTAGGGTCTTGGATATCCCTAAACATGTAATAATGGCTGCATATTCTACCTCATTATTTATGATTGGGAATGCAAACATTAGGGTATACTCATATTTCTTCCCTTCTGGGGAGATTAGGATTAATCTGGCCCCTTCCCCACTTGGTATGGAGGATCCATTAGCATTGTTCGTCCACTAGTGTGATCTAAGCTCTACCCTTTATCCTTGGACATGCATTATATGAGGAAGAATGATAAGGCTTGTTCTTCGGTTGCTCTCCTAGGTCTTTATTCTACGTCAAACCTTGATAGCTCTACTGCCTAAAGTAATATTCAGACTAAATAACCATATTTATGCATCATTTTTCCTACTACTGTGATCAGGGGTAGGGTCTGCTTTTCTATATTTAGGTAATTAAGTTTTGGACCTGTTTGGACATGACTGACAAAGTAAATAGGAATCTGCTTCCTGTTTCTCTCTCTTACTAATACTACGCTTAAAGCCACTTCTAATGCTGATATGTATATATAGAGGTCCTCTCTAGGGCTTGAGATGGATACCAAAGCTATCTAAGACATATACTATTTAAATTGTTGAGAGGGCTTCCTCGACTTCTTCAATCCATCTAAAGTCTTTGATCAACCTTATACACTTGAAGAATGGGAGCTACTTTTGTGCAAAGTTGGAAACAAATCTTCCCAACACTGCAATGTAGTCCATTAATTTCTGCACTTGCTTTACAATTTTGGAAGTTGGCGTGTCTAGAACTGACTTTATCTTTTTAGGATGTTCATTAATCCATCTCTTATTAACCATGAACCCTAGAAACCTTCGAGTGGATACCCCCCAAATGCACATTTTTTGGGATTCAGCTTCATTCTGAACCTTCTTAGAAGATTGAAAGTCTCCTCTAAGTCTAGAATGTGTTGATATAAAGTGTTGGACTTAACAATCATGTCATCAATGTATACCTCCGTGTTTATACCAATCAGGCCTTGGAAGAGCTTATTTACCAGACTCTAATATGTAGGACTCGTGTTTTTTGGCCTAGATGGCATAGCCTTATAATAGTGTAGCTACCACTGTGCAACGAAGGTTGTATGTTCTTTATCTTTTTCCCACATAGGAATTTGGTGAAAATAATTTTTCTAATTCAATAGACGTGAAATTGAAAAATCTCTTGTTTGTATTTATAGAGGAGGTTTTTTTGAATCCTTTAATTTTTTCATTATAAAGAATTGGTTAATAGTTAAAAGGGAACAAAAAAATTAATTAATCGAAATCAATTAATTAATATTTGTGATGCACCCTTTGTTGCATTCAATCCAAGGATTCCTTATTGACCTACTACAGAGTTTATATACATGTAGATATATAATATTAATATGGAATGTAGAATCTATACCTATATAGAATGTAGGCATCTATGAGCGTGAGATAGCCTTGACCGCTTGTCTATGTCATCAATTGATCAATCTTCGGAAATGGGGAATAATCTTTTCAGCAGGCCTTATTTAGAGTCGTGTAATCCACACACATCCTCCATGAGCCATCAAGCTTTTTCACTATCACCATATTTGACAACCAATCAGGGGAGTAGCATTCCTTGAAAATTCTGCATCTAATAACTTCTGCATCACTTCTAACACTATCTAACTTCTATCAAGGGCAACATGTTTCCTCTTCTACTTTATAGATTTTTCCTGAGGATTTATAGCTAGCTTGTGGACCACAATCTCATGATCTATCCCTAGCATTTCTAATGTTGTATAAGCAAACACATCTATATACTACCTGAGCAAGCATATTGGTGATCCCAAGCTAAGGATAGTTCTTGTAATTGACCCTTTAGCTCTCGCCTAGGACTCTTACCATCTCTATTGTTATGTTTAAAGACTTGGATCATATTGACCTCTTGCTGTTTTTGCACTTGTGTCTTATTGTTCTTTTAGGCCTATCCTACTTGATACTCTAAGTGTGAGACTATTGCATTCAAGGTGGCTACTTTGCACTCCCTTAGACCCTTTTGATCTCCCATAATCCTTCCACAGAGCCACTATCTACAAGGCATTAAAACCCTAGGGTAGAGGTAGACAGTGTTGCTCTTATGGAATTGGGAGTGGTCTTCCCACAATTATGTTGTAGGCAGAAGACATGCCTATAACAACGTAATCCACCATTACCGAGGGGCCTTTCCCTTCTAGGTCTTCACATTGGTAGGTAGTTTTATCATTTCCTTTCGGGGGATGGGGTGGCCTATGAAGCTGCGAATGGGGACATATACCTATATAGCAGGCCAAACTTGACAAGGCCATCATAGAACTTGACATTTATTTAACCCCTTATACCTATTACATCTAACTAATTTTATAGGGGACTACTATGAACTTGACGACCATTAGTCATCATAGGGCTGAGTTATATGTCTAACACCTTTAAGGACTATATTAGAAAGAGAGTTCACAGATACTTGGTTTACCGCTGGGGTTACCTAATCTAGACTTCTCATATGACTTTTTAAAGCCTTGTTTAGTGGCCCAGCAAAAGGTAGTCCCCCTGAGATGACCGCGATGCTATCCTTAAGGGGAGCAAGTTAAGAGCCATTTTCCTTTGAGCTTCTTTCATTTGGATGTCCACTCTTTTTTTGGGCATTATTCTTGAGGTACTTTCCTAGCTTCCCCCTAAAATAAATGATATGAGTCATATGAACTTCTAACTTGCAACTTACATAAGTAAATGGTGTGAGTCATTTCAAGACAACCATTCTAACTACCCATAAACATTGAAATCCAAATATCAATTCAGATTCAATCATTCATTCCATCAAGTTTAGAATCATGCATACTTAGTTATTCCTAAATCTTAATTACCATTAAATAAGTTAACGATAACAATTACCTACCACATTATTATAGCCAATTGGACAACTCAATTACATTTAACTTCATAATCACATGTTACCATTCCTTCATAATTTGTTCTTAATAAAGCAACATTTATCATTTGAATTGGAAATTAAGGGGAGGGATCAGAGATTACACATTGTAAATTCAAATTCGAGATTCAGGTTCTGCTGTTATAGATCAAGCACAATGAGTGGTGACGTGTAGCCCGACCTACCCAAAGTCACTTTTGCACCTCCGTGACTGCCATGGCCATTGTAAACCAACACATGGACCATGGATGCCCTCGATCTCCCTTGAGGTGCCCATATTCATCAACTGACTTCCCACCTCCCTACGTGGTGATGGTGGTTGCAGTCAGGGTGCTGGCTAGCTAGGGCTAGGATTCGATTGTTTCTCATCTACTCTCCTCTACTATGCATGTTGAGGCCTCTTTACTTGTTTCTTCGACAATGAATGGTCAATCAACGAAGTCCTGACCACCACTGTTGCAAATACATGTCTTGTCCTCTCTCTCTCTCCCCCCATCCTAAAGGAGGGAAGAAGTAGGAAGACATAGGTTTCACCCCCAAGTAAAAACAGGCTTTTCCCCCTTTGACCCTTCTTGCTTATTTTTAATTCTTTTTTTAAAATATAACTTGGTAAGCCCAACTTAGGGAATATTTTGCCAAAAAGTTAACATAAAAGGCCCTAAAATTAATTAACTAGGACTACCTTTAAAAAAATTAATTATTCAGGACACCATTAAATCTATAAGACCACAAAATGAGAATTTCAACTTTTGTGATTCTTACACAAAGCTTATAGTCCCAATTATTACTTCCTCCATTGTTAATTTATAAGGGATTTGGAGCTTTTAACCCAATTAAATTTTCTAACTTCACCACTCCCTTGACTGAGTTGCGCTCTTTTAACTGTTAAGAAGATTTCATTGCTTATTAGTTTTTAAAATTTTTTGGTTCGAGTAAAAGATGCAGCGTATATTATATAATATACATTAGTCTTAGTTCTCCCCTTTTTTTATCATAGTTAAGAAACAATAGTGAGCTAAAAGATTTCATATACTTATCCCTAAAGTAATTAAGTGTATGTTACTTTTATAATATGGAGCAATCATCTTTAAAAACAAACCCGAAAAATTGAATCAACATAGTCGACAAACAACTTGATTAAAAATTCTAAATTCTTACCAAATTCCCGATCAGGTGTCCAACCCATTGGCAAATGTTGCAAATAATTGGAAAGCTTAAATTACATTTTTTTTGGGCTTATGATGAGTAATTAAATTAGAGTAAATTTAAATTATTATGTTAAATTAAAATTAAAAGATACATACTTATAAATGACATAGTGTAAAACCTCAAAAATTTATATTTATAATCCTTGAATAATCATTAAGAAGATCCTTAGTCGCTTAATCTCGTATGTAGGACTTTAGCATGTGCCTTCATATAGTTAGAATTTCGAACCGAGCGCAAATCATTTCCTATTTTCCATCCAAATCCAAGCTTTGAATATTTCAAATTTAGATTACTAATATTGACATATTATTTTTGTTTTTATTAGTATTATTCGTTAAAAGTCATATTTTTCTAATTAAGTTTTTCCTCTTCAAATTTCAAAGTTTTAAAATTTAAATTGGGTAGTGTTTTAGGAAAAGGATATTAAAACCTCGACCCCTCTCTCTCTTCCGCCCCCTCTCTTGGCAGCCGTGGTATGCTCACATCAAAAAAAAATCTAAATCCCTTCTTTTTTTTTTTTATGTGGAATAGATTCCCCCCCATCACTCTCCCTTTGGGTAAGAAAGTTTAGGTTTTTTTCATTATTGAGTTTAAAATTTTTATGCTCATAAAAAATTTATTTTTATAGCAAATTTAGTCAGCTTATAGATTATAAATACTTCTTCTCATGTGGCAATATGATTCTCAGAATCTAGCATGGTTTGAAAGCATTCATACAAGCATCTCACCTCTCACTCTTATATTCAAGCTAAACATAAAACTTTCTCTTCAAAACCTCTCTTGAAGGGGGACTTGGATAGGTTTTATTGATTTTAGAATTGATGTTGATGATTAGGAGTAGTTTCAGATCGAATTGGATGAGTTTAGTAGCATGAAAATCGTGATTTCATGCATGGAATCTAAGGTTAGTCAATGCCAGAAACTACCCCTGCAATAATCCAAATTCAACGATTAAAAAGCTTTTATGCGCCATCCAAAATGTAGTAAAAAACTTCATGAATGTAGATCTATGAGTCTATTTTGATAGAAATTTTGAATTATGAATTTTGGGCTTAAAGAACGGGAGAAATAACTTTTCTCCCGAGACTGTGCAACTCTTGACTAAAACTACCTGTGCGGAAAGAAGTTGAGTTTTGATGCAGTTTTTGGGAATTTTTACGAATGTTATTTAAATAAATGTTATAGTAGACAAAAATACATTTCCAGATTGTGCATAAACAGCTCCATATTAGTTTTGTAGGTGACTATATGGCTTCTATAAGTTAGGGCAGAGCTTTAACCTAAAACTGCCCTAAAGCCCTAATAGGTTAGAGTTTCATTATCTGTTTTTCATAGGTATTTGAGTTTTTAAAAGTGGCATGAGTTCATAAAAATCAAAATCTAGGGGTTTTGGTTCTACTCAAGTGGTCCTAGTGACATGGTTGACTTTTACGCTAAAAAACTTGAGTTTTATATGTAAGAATTCACCTGGGTTAGTCCATGGTGTGACGCTTTAATTTTACCATTCGAGCACAATACTCTAGTTCGAGCTCAAGTTAGGTACGTACGATTCTTTAGGATAATGTCTATGGCCTAACTCCCTTGATTGTTCTTTTGAAATAATTTTTGATATTTATGAATTGTTACATGACTTGTATGCCAATGAGACCGTTTGTGCAACTCGTGAATTACAACTTGTGATTTTATGGTTTTCTAAATGTGAAATATTGTGTTGTGATTAAATATTTTACTTGAACAGTTCATGCTTTAAGTGGGTTTTCTATGCTAATAGAAGATTGATTTGGATGGGTTGGCTCTCGAGAAGTCAAATAGATTTATTCATAATATACTAAATCCTAAAGTGAAAGACTAAGGCGAGTTCGCAGGAGGATGCCTCCTGAGATTGGGGTCGGTCTACCCTAATATAGAGAAAAGTTAGTCTCCCTAGGTTATAGCATGTAATTTTCAGGTATGCGCTATTGTAGATGAACATATGCCAAGATGGGTTCTGGTAACCCATAAAGTTGTTCGACAGAAGGCCATGAGATTCTCCGGTGGGATCACTCGCCAATGAAATTGACTTGTTTTGATTTTGAATAATGGCTAATGTTTGAAGTTTAAATATCTTAAGCTGGCTGGGAATTGTTTTCAAACTATTTTAATATTTCATCTTAATTTGAAATGGATTTAATTAGGTGTTTTACGTTTAGGGGTAGACATTCTTGAGTTCTGTCTCACTGTTTGAAATGTTTTGTTTTTAAGTACTGATATGCAGCATGGGGATAGGATGTGAGCAAGGCTGAATAGCAGTTTAGTTTAAGTCTTTTTAATTAGTATAAAGGAATGTTAGAGCTTGTGATTTAACTAAGTTTGACTTTTAGACATTGACTTTTTGAACTATTGAATTTGCTCTTGATCTTGTTATTTTAATGAACCTTACATTTGCCTTGTGTATCATAACGAACTATGATAATGATGCCGAACTGGATTTTCTCGTTGCATTAAATAGCCTAAATGTTATTGAGTACATGAATTAGAATTTGCAGGGCATCACAGAGTGGTATCAAAGCTTTAGGTTCGACCCCTAGTGACTCACTTTGGGGTTTTTAGTCCAAAGGAGAGCCACCGACCTTGAAGACATAAGTAGTAAACGGAGTATGAGTGTAAGTATGGAAAATGGGAATAGCGTACATTTCATAATTGTCCTTGTGCATATGCCTTACATATTCCATTTGTTGTCTAGTGACTTAAATGTTAGGCGTGTGGTCAAGCTACTAACCAATTGCTTTTTGTATGTGTTTGATATAAAGAGCATGCGGTTTAAACTACTACATTGAGAACTAACCTTAAGTAAAGCACTTAACTACTTTTCTAGTGACCATGAACTATGGACTATGGCCTTGGATGAACCCATAGAATGCTATGATGTATGTGCCTCGTGGTCAATGTCAAGCATGGTTACTAAGTTCAATAAGCTAAAGGAGTGACTATTAAGGTGCCTAGTTGACCTTTGTGGCCGGGCTTGTATTTAAGGTGATTCTAGAGTTGAACATGACCATTGATGTACTAAGTTAAAAACACTGTCCTTGGTAAGAAGTGAGCTTAAGGTGGTTCAAGCGGGACAGACGACTATTGTGGCATGATACAAGAGGGTGCACAACCATCTTTATACTTTTCTTGACTTGTCGCTTTCTTTACCTTTCTAACCTCTAAAATCTTCTACTTTTTAATCTATTGCTTTCTACCTTACCTGGAAAACTCTATTGTAATCAATCGTCTCTTGAGAATAACATCCACTACCTTGTCATTGATATCTTTGTCTCTCTAATAAATTGTGCCTTGTACTTTCTTGGAACCTCTGCTCTTCCATCATCTCTTAGAATTCTTTTTACTTATTTTTCTCAATGATGATCTCATCTCATTAATTATTGGCTCTAGCTTTGGGATGAGTATCCTTATTAAATCAAATTGTTGACCCTATATTAAGCTTTGAATTTGTTTGGCATTCCTTATGTTTCCTTTGAAGTTATGTTCACTTAGTGACTCCCGAGTTATAACCAAGTGCTTCTTAAGAAGGGCAATTGTTATCATGTTTTGTTGATTTCTTCATCATTCGATAGAAAATTTGGATTTCATTAATGAACATAAATGTTTCCTTATACTAGTCTCATCTCTGTGATCTCATATATTCAATCTTGACTAGTATGCTTGCCATGTTTAAGCTTGCATTCTCATATTTTCAATCGATTCTTGTACTTAACGCATGTATACACTTGAAATAGTGCTCCACCATCACTCATGATGGCTTCTTTTCCTCGCTAGGAACCTCAGTCTCATCTTGTTACTTCCTCTCATTTGTTTTTTTTTTTTTTAATTGGACAAGTATTCATTTGTATGCATTTATGGGGTGCTATATTGTTATGGAATTTCTAAATGCTTGAGATTGACATTTCATATCTTTCTTTTAGCATTAAGCTTACTTTGGTGACCTTGAGTTATTGCTACTAGACACTAATGATCTTTCTTTCCAGTTGCAAATATCACTTGGTCGTTTTTCTTCACAACAACTTGAGCTTATATCCTTCCTTTTTGTTATCACTTCGTAACTCAATGTTAGCTTTATAGCCTATATGATTCTTACCCCTCCCCTTTTGCAAAAAACTTTAGATTAGACTAGGTTTTGGAAGCGAAATATAGTGTTCTGACATATCTTGGCTTATAGGTGAGCCTATTGACAATTTTCATGGTTACATATGTAAGTTGGGGCTGCTCTTGACTAACTCATTTTATGTGGTTCTATATGAATCTCACACCATTAGGTTTCCTTGCCGTGATAAACATGTCCGTGAAGCTTGTCACTGAGACAATTGGTAGACTAATTCAAAAAGCAATAAGAAAGTATGAAGATAGACATAGGCATGAGGAAATGATAGTTATAGTGATCTACTGAGATATATGTTATTTTGCTACAATTTTAAAGTTCACTTATCAAACATAATTATATTTTTGGGTGTTATCACTTTAATTTAGCTTGGATTGGCTAGTTGGACTCTTGGTAGACACCTGTGTGAGTACTTAAAGAATGTTCATGAAAAAAAAAACAATACAATTGAGATAAGGGAGAAAGCTTACTGTATTGCATATGACTCCAAGTGTGTGTGTGTCTATATATATATATATATATATATATATATATATATATATATATATATATATATATATATATATATTATAATATTCATTATATATATATATATATATATATATATATATATATATGTGTATATATATATATTATATATATATATGTGTGTGCATATATATATATATATAATATATATATATATATATATATATATATATGTGTTGAGTTCGTGAGTATACAACCACAAGAGGGGGGTGAATTGTGGTGTCTGATTTTCGCGTTGTAAATAACAAACACCCTCACAGAGGTTGTTCTCAAATGACAAACACCCTGATAGCTTGTTTGCACGGGGTGTTCTCAAATATTGCAGATGCGAAAATCACCAAGATAAATGCGGAAAATAAAGCACACACAATTTTTACGTGGAAAACACCTCTAGCCCAACTGAGGTGTGAAAAACCACGACCTACCTCGTGTAGGATTTAACCACTTTCACTAACGGGCTTCACACGTTACAAATGTAACACACCTTGTTACAACTTGCAACCACGTAACCTTCTTCCCAAAGACAGGTTACACCACGTCCAACCTTCGCAAGATTAGACACGTCCAAGTCCACACGACTAGGACACACTCACTTACTTTTCTGATCCAAGATCAGGGTTACAAACACCTTACAGGGGATGCTTCTCACTAAGCATATATAAGGTACAATGAAGATCTTATTATGCCAATGGTTTGAAAACTCAAATCAAACACAGCTTGTCACGGTTTTGCTTTTCAGAATGAAGCTCAAGAATTTTAATGTGAAAACCGAGTTTCCTGATTTTTTCCAGATTTTTCAGAAAGCTGTGTTGCTTCTCTTTTTCAGTCTGAGTTTTTTCTATCTGCTTCTTGGCTTCTCTATGGGAGAGAAAAGCTGCGGTTTTTAAACACAAGGTCCAACGGTCAAAAACCAAAGACTCAGCTAAGTATGGAAAATGATTTGCAAACAAAATATATTCTCCAACGGCTAATGATGAATTTATCCCAAAATATAAGGGATTTTGTTATCTTAAAAGATAACCCTTATCTTCCCATAGCCGTGAAGAGGTTTAAAGAGATTTTCAGCTTTTACCAAATCCGAAAATATAGTCATAGGAATCTTTTGATTTGGCAAATCTCCCAAACCTATTTTCGCAAATCTCCATAATATTTTCAAGAACTATCCTCTCCAGAAAAATAGCAATTTTGAAATTCAAAGAAAGTATTCTGGAGATCTTGGCCAACCAAAATGAATTTTCAAAAATAATCGGGTATGGCCACTGCAGTTCAGAAACACCCTAGGCACCCTGTTTGCAGGGTTGTTCGCAACTGGTGTTCTGAAGTACTTTAGCGCAAATACCGATTCAAGAGGTGTTTAAAATGATGTTTTCAATATTGGCATATTAACAAGAGTCTAATTAAATAAAACCTATATACCCAAGACTTCTTGTTTTGAACCAGTCATCTTGTCCGAGATTTGTAGAGCTGCTGTGAACACCAAGGCCACCTTGTTTGCTGGGGTTGTTCTTTGCATTGCTAGAGTTCAGGAACACGCTTTACAATCAACTGTCGAGATGGTGTTCTTGACTTAATATGGAATCACCAAGTAAAACCTGTCTAGAAGACTTGTTCTCACATGTAGCAAACCAGTTAATACAATAAAGATCACAAACACCAGTTAGGCCTGTTTGGAGATCGTGTTCGGAGCAACATTACTTGGACAAATTTTTACACTTGGATTTGTTATCATCAAAACTAAATATAATCAACAAATTCCCCCTTTTTGATGATGACAAACCAAGTGACCATATTGACAAAATTTAAACACGCTTAACAACGTTTAATGCTGATAGGGATCTGCTGATAGGGATCCTCTAGGTGCTAGGTCATAGGGATCCTCTAGGTGCTAGGTCATATCTGGGATCCTCTAGGTGCTAGGTCATATCTGTCCATATGGTCTTATTCCCCCTTTTGGCATCATTAAAAAGCATAAGCAACAGGAGTAATGCAAGAAAAGCAATATAGAGCATAAGGTGCAAGTAGCATTAATAAAGGGATATTGCATTAAAAACATTACAATGCCAAAAAACTGAGATGAGAGGAAACAAGAGAACAGCCTAGAGAATCAGGGAGCAGGGGGTGGTTTCGTTTACAGAGGAGGGATGCTAGGGGCAAGAGTGGAGAGAAGTGCAAGCAAATCTTCATGGCGTTTGGCCGAGAGAGCTCGTTCCTCAGCAAGAGCAGCCTTGACAGCTGAGAGCTCATCCTTGAGGCGAGCATTGTCCTCAAGAACAGCCTCAACCTTGACGAAAGGTTGCCCAGAAACAGGTGGTCGAGGTGGTCGACGACCCTGTTTGGAGACTGACCCTTCGCCAGCCTCATAGCCACACCCTAGCAGGGTGTCAATCCCAATCTCATCAATGATTTGGGCCGCCACTCTTCGTGTGAGCACTATCCCAAAGTGCTCAAGCACCCTTGTCAACAGAAACCCATAGCCAAGATCATGTGCCCGGGTGGTGTTCGCAATTCGCTCTATGTGGCGAATCATGATTGCAGGGAGGTTTACTGGTTCCTCCCAATCCAGTAGGTCCACCAGACATTGATCGAAGGCATTTGCTGAGTTTCGCCCTTGACCTTACGGTATTATGTTCTTGATGGTGAACATAAAGAGTAGTTGGTGCAGGGAGGTCATTTCACCCTTCTTAACCGAGAGGGGTGTTCTCAGGCCCTGTTTTTCACTAAGGCGTTTGGACACCTCTAAGAGCCTGACTGTTTCCAGGGCAGTTTTGTCTTCCCTCACATACACAGCAAATCCACGAGAATGGATGCCCAGAATGTCACCAAGGGTGGCTGCATCAAAGGAGAAATGGCACTCATTGACAGCACTTGTCACCACCCCATTTGTGACAGAGCAGTTGGCATAGAACTCAGCCAACTCAGGCACAGAACACCCTTGCTGGGTGTTTGCAAACAACTCAAGCCAGCCTTGGGCTCGAAGCTTGTTCAAGAACACCCCCAGACCCTGTTCCTCGAAAAAGCTTACATTTACTACCTTCCCCCTGACGACATTGCGCTTCAGCAACTGCGCATGTTTGTCAGACATAGGAGAGGGAGTGAACTGCTTTGGGCGTTTAAGGACAGGAACAGAGGTGGTAGTTCTGGTAGGGGGGCTGTTCTGGGCTTTCGCTTGAGGGGTGTTTTGGCAGGAGAGTGCTTCACAACAGGTTTATTAGTTGGTTTTGGAGGAGATTGTTCTTCAGAGGACTCGGAAAACACCGGTGTCCCCTGTTTGAAGGTGGTGTTCTCAGAGTCAGAACTCAAGAACCCTTCAGAAGAAGAAGAAATCTCCTCGATGATAGGAGCAGAGGGTTTGGAGGGACGATGAGAGGATTAAAACGCTAGCCTTGCAGATTTTCGAGAGGGCTTAGAGGATTGAGGAGAAGAGGGAGTTTGAGAGGGTTGAGACCTTGGTTGTGGCCTTGTTCTTGGCGTTCTGCTACGCCTAGCCACGATTTTCACCCTCTTCCTTTTCTCTCCAGTTTGAAAGTCTGGAGTGGAGATTTCAGCCTCAGGGAGAGAATTCTTCTCTAGACTCTCCTCTGACGACTCATTCGACTTCCCTTGGAAGTCGACATGCAGATCCTCCACAAACACACCTTCGACAGAGGCAGCCCCTGTTTCTGTCGCGGTGTCAGAGAACAACCCAGAAGAACAGGGCTCAAAATTAAACCCTTCAGGGGTTTCCAAGAATTGTTCTTAAGATCCCGACTTTGTTCCCTCTGACTCAACTAAAATGGGACAAGCAATTGCCCCTTCGAGGAACACCAATTCCCTTCCACATTCAAAGGGAATATCATCCATCCCCATTTCCACTGATTTTAGGGACAAGCGATTCAGGAACTTGAAAGGCTTGTAAAGAATTGGGCGAGGGGGAGCAGGGATTGAGGCTGCAAGAACGAGGGCTTTTGATTGAGAAGAGTTGTTGGAAGCCATTGTTGCTAGAAGAGAGAGATTAGGGTTTAAGGTGTTTGCAGGATGTTCGGTTTTTGCTTGAGGACGAGATGAACGATAGTACTGAGAGCAGGGCATATAAGAGAGAGAGAGAGAGAGAGAGAGCAGCCGAATCTTTGAGAAGATTTCTTGATTTGCAACGGGTAGGAGCATTAACATCTTGTGCCTTAGGAAGGAAAGAAAACACACCGAGCAACCAAGGGGCGTACCTGTTCTCTGTATTATGCCTGTTCTTTGCCGTCTGATCTGATTCGACTGAATGGCATTAAGACGGCTCCAGTACATCCCCTTATGCTGTACTAAGTAGATAAGAGACAAAAAAAAATGCACGCAATTCGGGTGTATGCAATCACATCCGTTATTAATAAAATTTGCAAACAGGGGGAGAGAACAGGGTGTAAAGGTTGATCTTACCAAACCCAGTTCATGTTCTGGAAACAGGTATCTCAGGGTGTTCTCACCAACCCTAGTTCCAGTCTATTTCTTTCAAAATGATCTCTAGCGAGTGCCTTAGTGAATATATCAGCAATTTGATTTTCCGTTGAGCAAAAATTCATAGAGATTAAACCCTTTTCAACATTATCTCTCAAGAAATGATGTCGAATGTCAATATGCTTTGTTCTTTTATGTTGACATGGATTTTTGGCAATGTTAATTGCACTTGTGTTATCACAAAAAATAGGAATGCATCCAATGTCAACACAAAAGTCCTTAAGCTGTTTCCTTATCCACAACAGTTGAGCACAACATGAAGTTGCTGCAACATATTCAGCTTCTGCTGTGGACATGGCAACTGAATGTTGCTTCTTGGTAGCCCAAGATACCAAACAAGGTCCAAGAAAGTGAGCCATACCTGAGGTACTCTTTCTATCAACTAGGAATCCAGTATAGTCAGCGTCAGCATATCCAACAAGATCAAAATTGCAACCTTTAGGATACCATAAAGCTAAATTGGGTGTATGTTTCAAATACCTTAGTATCCGTTTAACAGCCTTAAGATGAGTTTCCTTAGGGTTAGACTGAAAACGGGCACATAAACCAACACTAAAAACAATATCAGGTCTACTAGCGGTTAGGTATAAGAGTGACCCAATCATACCCCTATAGAGTTTCTCCTCAACTGAGGGACTCCCATCATCCATAACCAACTTGGTTGAAGGAGAAATAGGAGTGTCTATGGGTTTGGCTGACTCCATCCCAAAACGCTTAAGTAACTCCTTGATATACTTTTGCTGATGGATCATGGTGCCGTTTGGAGTTTGCTTGATTTGTAAGCCTAAGAAAAAATTAAGCTCACCCATCATGCCCATCTCAAACTCACTCCTCATCATATTTGAAAATTCATTGCATAAATCATGATGAGTTGCACCAAATATAATGTCATCAACATATATTTGGACAATCAAAAAATGTTCCCCCTTAGATTTTAGAAACAAGGTATTGTCTACCTTGCCTCTTCTAAAATCATTTTCAAGTAAAAAACTTGACAACCGTTCATACCAAGCTCTTGGAGCTTGTTTTAAACCATAAAGTGCCTTGTCAAGTTTAAAAACATGATTTGGAAAATCACCATTTTCAAAACCAGGGGGTTGTTTGACATACACCTCTTCTTTAAGATATCCATTTAGGAATGCACTTTTAACATCCATTTGATATAGCTTGATTTCCATATGAGCTGCAAAGGCTATTAAGATTCGAATAGCCTCAATTCTAGCAACTGGTGCAAAGGTTTCTTCATAGTCGATCCCTTCTTCTTGATTGTATCCTTGTACAACCAGCCGTGCCTTGTTCCTAGTGACTGTTCCTGACTCATCCAGTTTGTTTCGGAACACCCACTTGGTTCCAATGATTGTTCTCTCTGCAGGTTTAGGTACAAGGTGCCATACTTTGTTTCTCTCAAATTGATGAAGCTCTTCTTGCATAGCCGTGATCCAATCTGAATCTGCAAGAGCTTCATTCACACTTTTTGGCTCAATGTTAGAAAGAAAAGCATAGAAAGCACAAAAATTCTTTAGTTTAGATCTAGTTTGCACTCCAGTATTAATATCTGACAAGATTTGATCAAGAGGGTGCGAACTATGGTGCTTCCATGGTCGTGGAGTAAGAGGATCCACAGACCCATGCTCTACTCTAGTCGTAACATAATGCTTACGATCATCTCCCGAGCCTGTTTCTGCACATGTTTGTAAGTCTATTCCTGAAGAACACGGTTCCGAACAGGGTTCAGCAGTGTTTTCCCCTGTTTGGTGTTCACCTTGCCTGCTGTTCTGAGGAACACCTTCAGGAGTTGTTTTCTCCATGGTGTTCTTACCTCGTTTATCTTGGAGCAAACTTCTTTTCGAACAAGACCTAATTCAAGTTCATCTTCCTGTGCATCATTCTCACTCAACACGTTAGATTCATTAAAAAGCACATGCACACTTTCCTCAACACACAAGGTTCTTTTGTTAAAGACTTTGTATGCCTTGCTGTGAGAAGAATAGCCAAGGAATATTGCCTCATCACTCCTAGGGTCAAATTTTCCTAAGGCATCCTTCCCATTATTATGCACAAAACACCTACAACCAAATATCCTTAGGTGCGTAATATTGGGTTTTCTGCCCTTGAAAAGTTCATAAGGAGTTTTGCTCAAAATGGGTCTGATCATGCATCTATTTATAATGTAACATGAGGTGTTCAATGCTTCTGCCCAGAAATACCTAGGAAGACCACTAGCTATAAGCATTGTTCTGGTCATGTCTTCCAGGGTTCGATTTTTGCGCTCAACCACCCCATTTTGTTGGGGTGTTCTTGGGGCTGAGAAGTTATGATCAACACCATGTTCATTACAATAGTTAATAAAACTTGCATTTTCAAGCTCAGTTCCATGATCAGATCTCAAGCTAATTAAAGAGTGTCCTACTCTCTTTTCAACCTTTTTGAGAAAGGCAATAAAATTCTCAAAGGTTTCATCTTTGGATGCCAAAAACAAGGTCCAAGTAAATCGAGAGTAATCATCCACTACAACAAGCACATACTTTTTCCCACCTCTACTGGTTACCCTCATGGGACCACACAAATCAATGTATAATAATTCTAGAGGTCGAGTAGTGCTTACGCATTTTTTCGATTTAAAAGAAGATCTGACTTGTTTGCCTTTTGCACAAGCTTCACATACCTTGTCATCATTAAATTTGATGGAAGGTAGTCCAATAACTAGGTCTTTTGAAACAAGTTTGTTTAACAAGGATAAGCTTGCATGACCTAGTCTCTTGTGCCATAGCATTATATCATCATTTAATGCATTTAAACAAGTCAGATTACTTTGGGGAAGAGTGGAAATACAAACTTTATAAACATTTTGACATCGCTTCCCCCTCAACACAACATCTCCTGTGTCGTCATTCACAACCAAGCAACGTGTTTTTGAAAACAGTACTAGGTTGTTCTTGTCACACAGTTGGGACACACTTAGCAAATTGTGCTTTAACCCATCAACTAAGTGCACATTATCAATTGAGTGGGAGAGAGTTTTACCAATATTACCTATACCGACAATTGTCCCAGACTTGCCGTTTCCAAATGCTACACTCCCACCATTCAGAGCTGTAAGTGAGAGAAAGTTTGATCTTTCACCAGTCATGTGCCGTGAACACCCACTATCAACAAACCACAAATGCCTGTTTCCAAGGGTGTTAGTGGGGTTATTCATAAGGTTGTTCTCTCTCACTTCAGCCTGCAAAACAAATCACGGGTTAGTTTTGGGAACCCAGATCCACTTGGGTCCCATTCTTTTAGACATGTAAAGCTCATCTTTTCTAATCCAGATTTGTTTCACATACCTTTCATTCCTTTCATTGGCATGTTTTCTTAAAGGGCAAGTGTATCTATAATGACCCGTTTTGCCACAATGAAAGCAAACAATGTTTTCAGGTAATCCCACATACTTTCTGTGAATTGGGTAGACTGTTCGTTTAGGCTTATACCCAAGTCCCTTTTTGTTTCGACTGTGGTGAGTGTTTAACCAATCAAGGGCTTATGAGGACTCATTCCAGCGCTTGGTTGTGGTAAGCTCGTTTTTCAGTTTTTCTATATCAGCATGCAAACCTTTGTTCTCCCTGAGCAAGGACTCAACCATTCCTTCTACCTCAAAGAGTTTTTCCTCCATTCGAGAATAATCTCCTTCTTTTATAAAGAGGTTTTCTTTGAGCAAGTTAATATTCTCATGTAAACCGAGGTTTTCATTTTTAAGAATTTCATTTTCAAGTTCTAGGTCACGAACTTCTCTTTTTAGATCAGCACAAGTGTCTATCAAATTATATAGAAGTTCTTCTAAAGTAGCTTTGTTAAGACCATGTACCTTGCTCTTGAGATCTGAGAGGCTGATTGTTGATTCATCATCTGAATCTGAATCACTTTGTGCCATAAGTGCTACGACCCCTTCTTCAGCTTCAGATTCTCCTTCATCCTCAGAGGAATCTCCCCAAGCAGCCAGCATAGCTTTCGAGAATCGCTTGCCCAGATTGTTTACAGGGTGTTTTCGAACCTGTTTTCGAGGGTGTTCGGGCGTCTGATCTTCTCGAAGCAGAGGGCAATTTTTGACTAAGTGATCTGGTTTGCCGCACTTGAAACATCCTGTGAGCTGTTCTTTGAAGGTGTTTCTGGACTTGCTGAAGTCTTTTCTTTTGTGGTTTTCCTTGACCTTTTTGAAGAATTTCTTGAATTTTCTGGACATTAGGGCCATTTCTTCATCTTCAAGGTCAGAGTCAGTGTCCTCATGTGCTTTCAAGGCAAGCCCACGATCCTTCTTTTGCTCCTCTCTTTGCTGTGAGTTCTTTCGGAGTTCATAGGTCTGGAGATTACCAATCAACTCGTCGAGGGTGATCTGGTTCATGTCTTTAGCCTCTTGGATGGCTGTTACTTTGGCCTCCCACGTGCGAGGTAAAATTCTGAGGATTTTCCTCACCAACTCTTCAGTGGTGAAAGATCTTCCCAGGGATTTTAACTCGTTCGTGATGTGGGTGAACCGTGTATACATGTCCATCACAGTTTCATGATCACCCATATCAAACAACTCATATTGTCGCATAAGTAGCTCAGTTCTAGATTGTTTAACTTGACTCGTACCTTCATGAACAACTTGCAGAGCATTCCAGATAGCTTGGGCTGATTCACACTCAGAGATGCGAATGTATTCATCGGGTCCTAGGCCAAAATGTAGAAGCTTTTTGGCCTTGGCATTTTTCTCCATTTTCTTGTAGTCCTCGGCATCAAACTCTATGGATTCCTTG